>CAJPEX010005144.1:0-17735 GCA_905338405.1 Notodromas monacha | reverse complement strand
ATGCCCAAGAACTTTTCTTACATCAAATTGTATGACTGGAAATATCTGTTTCTTGTAATTTGACCTGAAATGTATTGGCAATTTTATCACAAAATGTCCCCATGTTGAGTCAGTGTCCTCATGTCAGGCCCTTTTTTTTAATCAATTTTTGTGGGAAAATAAGCGTCCCTATGTCAAATTGTCTGCAGGTTGAGGTGTCCGCATGTCGGGGGTCTCACTGTACATTACTGCCTATATATTTGCAGGAGGTCCGCGCTGAAGCCGGACTTGAACGGCAACAACAACAACAACTCGGAGGCCCTGGCCATCCTGGACGGCGCCGATTTGCCGACCCGCGACCGGGAACTGCTCAAGCAGATGTTCCAAGAAGAACGGCGCCGGCTGCAGGAGGAGATGGAGCGGAGGGAAGAGTCGCTCATGGCCAAGATCCGGAGTCAGGAGCAGGAGATCCGGCGTCTGCACAACAACTCTGCGCCGGCGACTGCGTTGGCGGGGCCAGCTGGGCCAGCAGGCAGCAGCAGCAGTCTGGCCGCGGGTGCGGGCGCTAATCACCACAGGTCAACCGGGGCCATCAGCAGCAACAATAACAATACTAAGCGTGCCAGTCCTACAGCGACTCTGGGGCATGCTGATGGTGGTGGTGGCAGGATGAAGCCCAAGGCTGGCAAGAGGGCCTCTGACCCGACCTCGTCTGCTGCTGTTGTGAGGAGTCATGCTTATATACTGTACATTACTGCATGTATATTCATGGGTTGGTTCAGTTGGTGCCTTTTTTTTTGCATGGCTACAGCTTAATTTGCCACCATGCCATTGTAAGTGAAAAGTAATAATAATAATAATAATTGGTCTACTTTTTTTTTGGTCTACCTTGTACAAGGGTTGGTTTGTAAAAGATGATAAATTGCCACTTGCCATCGTTGGAGGCAGATTCAAATTTTTCTTTTGTTCTTCATTCTTGTCAAATAAATGTTTCATTGACTATCCAGCTACAGAAGGAAAAAAGAAAAAGACCTGAATCACAGTGAATACCCTCCACTCTGGAGTGAAGTTTACAATGTAACCCACAAAAGTCATAGAGCATGCAAGTGAGCATTCAGCTGCTCTTGATTAATTAAACTTCACTTCAATGTAGGGGATTCACTGTGATCCAGGTTTTTTTCTGGTTTCCTTCTGTTGTTGAGTAATTGATAACAAATGTATTAGACACCAATAAAGGATTAAAAAGCAGAAGGAAAAATAGCATCTGCCTCCAATGATGGCAAGTGGCAGTTCATCATATTTAACAAACCAAGCCTTGTACAATGTGGAACACAAGAAACAAGTGAACCATTTTTTTTTCTTACAATGGCTTGGTGACAAGTTGAGCTGTGGCCATGAAAAAAGCATCAACTGAAAGTATGTTCAATTCCCTTTCAAGTGGCATGTAGTTTCATGGTCCCAAAGAGTGCCACAGCATGGTAACAAGAACCATTTGAATGAAAATCTTGCCACAAAAAAAAAACAAAAAAAGTTGTCAGGAAACTTCTTCCACAAAACTGGTGTTCTCCAGATTTCTTGTTTTTATGGAAATAAATGGGGTGCAGTGCCAGTAATTAAACTTCATGCTGCCTTCAGAAGGGTGCACACATTCCCCAAATTCAGGAGGAGGGTGTGAGAAGTCAGAAAATAAATTTTAAGAAAATTTTGATGGATGTTGCCCTGCTCCCCATGCACCCTTGCTGGGTGCCAGCCTCACAGCTCATGTGACCCTCTGCATGAATTTTTTTTCTGGATTAATCATATCAATCACAATAGTTGGGATTAATAAGTGAAAGATTTGGAGCAATTCAGAAAATAATCTGCATGCAAGGGCTCATGGGAGCTATGAGGCTGACACCCAAAAAGCTTTTATTAGGAGTGTTGGGGCAACATACCACCTGCTCAATTTTTTTTTTAACTAATGTTTCATCTTCTCCTATACCATTTTTCAAATGTTTACACCCTCTTGAAGACAGCATAAAGTTTTCTGGTTAAATTACTTGTTCTGCGCCCTATTTATTCCATAAAAACAGCTCAGGAGAACAGGAGCTTTGTGGAAGGAGTCATCCAAGAGTTTTTTTTTTTAGCAAGTTTTCATTCAATTGGTTATTTTGAGCAAGAAACTACATGCCATTTGAAAGGGAATTGAACAATCTTCCATTTGGTGCTTTCTTTTTGTTGCTGTAGCTCAATTGGCTACTGAGCTTTTAGAAACAAAAAATTGGCTCACTTTTTTGGTCCACCCTGTATGCTGTTATTATTTTTAAAATGTAAAATCTGTTGCATCTGTTGAAATTTTCACCATTTTTTAATGCTTTTCTTGTAATAACTGAAAGGCGCAATGGCTTTGTGTAGAAGTTGTAATTGTAAGGTGTTAATTTCTAATTTGTTCCACTCCATTGCAGAGAGTAATGTTTCTGCATTCAAAATCACTTCCTCATCAGCTTAAAGATCCAACTCAATTTCACAATTTTGTTTTGGTTGGATAATGAATGAAGATTGGAAAATTACTGGCTCAATATGTAATAGCATGTATGTGTAATAGCATCTTATATTTACACATATCTGATGTGACATCAAGAAGAAGGAGAAAAGAGGAAATCGTGCTTCAAATCAATTCTTTACCCTTGTAACTGTGTTGATTTTTCCATCCACTGATTGCTATGCATTGATTTTGTCAGACTGCAGCAGCGACATCTCATCTACTACATCCACCAACAGGAGGAGGAGGAGGAGCAAGTAGCAGTGCTGGCAAGTTGAATCCTGCCACCAGGAGAAACACTTACAGGCCACCATTGCCTGGCAAGAATAAATCCTCCTCTGGAGGTTCTGTGGTCAGTGTTCCTGCAGCTACAAAACCCCGTGTATGGATGTCCTTTTCTGTTCATTCATCCCCACTGTTTTCTTCAACTTTTTTTTTTGCTCTTTTTTGTGCAAATTCTGTGGTAACTCCATTTAGGATTTTTGTTTTGGTTTTTTTTTCATTGGAAGGTGATTGAATGATGAACTAGCAAAATAAAATGCCAGGATAGATTCTATGATGAATTTAAAAGAGGACAGTCCTTTAGTGTACTTTTGAAATACTGTATTTTGCTTACACTTGAGCCTTGAGCAACAAGCCTAATTACTTCAAGTTTTTCTTTCTTGAGATATTAATTGTCTCATTCACAATTTCCTTTGGGTTATTACTGTATGTGAAATCAGTTGATTGGTTTCAGCACAAAATTGCATTAGTGGTGAAATAAAATGAAGAAGAGCAGCCACTAACTATTCTAAGATTAAAATTACTGCAGCAGCATTCAGAAGTAAAAAAAAAAAAAGGGATTCAAATGCCATCGAAATTATAATTCTATTTGTTTTGGCATTTGGAAATGCAAAGAGGAATGCACCATTTTTGAATGCCCTTCAATTGTTTTGCTTTTTTTCATGATTTTGAGCCCAAAAAAAGTGTTACTTCATTTGTTCCACAAAAACTAAGGATGTTGACAAAGTAAGGAATGTTTTTTGCTCAAGTTTGATTTTCTTCACTTGTTCTAGCCCTAAAAAAATTATGCATCTTATGTTTGCCAGTTTTGGTCTGTTCTATGGTAATTTTGAGGGAATCCGTTTTATTCTTTTGTGCATGGTGGCATGTTTGTATATATTTTTGTGTGTATATGTGAGCTTTTGATATTAATTTCCGAGGGCCTATGTACTGTATGGACTTGACAACCATCCCCTTATTCTTCTCGGTTTTTTTTCTTCTTTTTTTTATATAAAACTGCAGCAAGCCGCCACAACAGCAACCACTAATAAGCAACAACAACAACAGCAGCAGCAACCCGTGGAAAGGAAACCCCCGCCCGAGGGCATGGGCTCTTGTAGCGTGTGCGGCAGGAACTTCAACGTGGACCGACTGCCGAAACACGAGGAGATTTGCGCCAAGACGAGCAGCAAAGTGCGGAAAAAGTACGACGCGGCCAAGATGCGGACGCAGGGCCTGGAAGGCGAGTTGATGCCGGGCCCCTCCTCCAATAAGCGGGCTGTGATGCAGGGAGGCGGCAACAAAAGGGGCGGCGGTGGTGGTGGCAAAGCAGCCGCCGCCTCTTCTTCTTCTTCTTCCCCTCAGGTGCTTATACAGTATACGGGTGGTGCCTCGCAATTTGACATCCCGCAATATGACTGTCCCAAAATTCGACGGTCAAATTTGCAGGGAGGTTGACTCGCAATTCGACTCTTGCCCCGCAATTCAACCTGCTTTTGCCATTTTTTTTTGCATTGATGTTTCATTTTTTATTTTATGGAGTGTCTTGCAATTTAATTGGTGTGCAATTCAACCCTAGTTTGGCAATGGATTAGGGTCAGATTGCAAGGTACCACCTGAAAAGTTTAGTGCTGATAATAATTCAAACTTTTCCTACAAGTCAAAAATAATTTGAAAATAAGGAGTGAAAATAATTTTACTTGTCGGATCAGTTGGAATTATTGTCAGGGCTCAACTTTACAGGTGGTACCTTGCAATTTGACCCTAATCCATTGCCAGATTGGGGTTAATTGAGCCCTGACAATAATTCCAACCTTTCCTACAAGTAAAATTATTTCAACTCATTAATTTCAATCATTTTCAAATTACTTTTGACTTGTAGGAAACGTTTAAATTATTATCAGGGCTCAACTGTACAGGTGGTACCTTGCCATCTGACTCTAATCCATGGCCAAACCAGGGTTGAATTGCAAAGCATAGCTTCTCAGGCTGAGAAACTATGCATTGAAAACCTCTCCAACACAAAGGCTTTTCCTCTCAAGCCTACATTATGCTTGATTTTTCTGGAGGCATTGTTTTGGCGGCTATTATTTTCTTGACACAGGAAAGAGAAAAGCAATAAAAATGTGAGTTGATACATTTTGAAAGGCAATGAAAGACCAATTGGGGCAAATGAACCTGCTTGTCTCCAACTCAGCATTGGCCTGTCAACTCATTTAAAAAGGCCTAGAATATCACCACCACTTACAATTTCCCGCAATTCTTCTGTCTTTTGCACAACAACAAAATACATGTTTCATAACTCAAAGCATCTCTTATGCAATTTTTTTGCTGGTCCCTTGAAATTTTACTTGAAGAGGTTTGACTACCCAAGTGGTAAAATTGGTGCACACTGGGGATATGCTTGTAATTCTACACAGTGACCCTGCTGTGCACCTGAAGTGTACCAAAGTTCTTCTGTTGCACATGCATACCCCTAATGTGCACCAATTGTGTGTTCAAACCAGGGTTACTCAGGGTCACATATGTAAACAAATAAATTACACAAATGTTACAGTTGGTGCATTTGTGTGATACTCCTGATATGTCACATTGGTGCACCAATTGTAGCCCTGGAATGGTAGCAAAATTTCCTCTACAGGAGTGCACACTTGTAACCCCAGAATATCCCATATGCACTAGTACCCTGGTGTGCACCTACTGTGGGGTCACAGCAAAAATAGCTCCCCACTTGGATAGCTGTGACAAAAGTGTATAATGCATATTGCATATATAGTCACTGTACTGCTGTGCATAAAGTCCTGGGTGCCTGTGTATGACATAAATAATGCTTGATGTTTCAGAGGCATTTTTATAGGGAGTTATTGTACCCAATTGTGATGCGTGGTAGTATGTTGATGACCAATTGAAGTTTATATATATGTTCTCAAGGGGGTTTAATTGATGAGCTGGTGTGAATTATGAATTTGTGAATTTTGACAGGGGAACAAGAACAAGAAGGACTGGAGGGCCAAGCGGGAAGAGTTCCTGGAGGCCATGCGGGAGGCCAAGAAGGTGCAGAAGCACTTGGCGGCCGGCGGGAAGCTGGAGGACTTGCCGCCGCCCAAGCCCATGGACACCTCCGACTACATCCCGTGTCCGCACTGCGGCCGCAAGTTCGGCGAAGCCGCCGCCGACCGACACATTTCCAAGTGTGCCAATATCAAGTCCAACAAACCCTCGCGTTGATTGCCTGACTTTTGATTTGACCGATTGATTCATTGATTGATTAACCCCCGCGCCGATATGATCATCCCACCGACACACCTTTTTAATTATACTGCCCTCACCTGTGCGAAAAGAAAAGCAACAGCAGCAGGGGGATGAGGATTCAAGCATAATTATATAGATGCTGCTGCTGAGTATTTGGCCCCTTGCGGATTTTCCTTCCTATTTTTCTTTTTTGATGGAAAACGCGGACCCTATTTAAATAAATATGACTTCAGTGATGGCCGAATGGCCCAGATTTTAGTCGTCAGCTCAAATTTCCGAAAATTAAATGATCGGACATTACAGAGGCTATGCAGTACTTATTGATTAAGTGCAGACCATTCCATTGGTTGGTTATTTCATCATGATTACGGTGTGTTATACACCTAGTGGTGAATAGGCGGACTGAGCGAGTGAGTATTCATGTCGCTTCAGTATAGATGTCGCCGCGGGATGAGGGACGACGCCTTTAAGCTTGTCCGGTGTGTAGGTGGAGGCTTTCCTAATGAACTAACCTTGAATGTCCTCCTATCCGTAATGGACTTTCGATTTCGAGTTGAACCCGAACCTTTACCCAATTATCTGTTCACTGTTTGAAAATCAAGTCTATGTTTGGTTGCATCTTCGGAATTATTATACGGACACTGTTCATGAAGAAGGTATCTTAATAGTACTTTAGGCAAATGTTTGATTGCCAGCGGAAAAGTTAACGCAAGTTTCGAAGCTTTCTTCTGGAATTTTATCCCTGTATTCTGCCGGAGTGTCCATTCCTTCCAAAGTCACTGTTGGAGAAAGAAAAAAAAAACCATCTTCTTGAAACCCCATATTATAGGACAGAAATACAGTTATAAATTTGAAGAAGAAAAAATGTTAAAACCTCGCTCGCTTTTCAAGATAAGTTGCTCATCAGGAAGTAGATGGATCATCTCATTAACATCATCGAACCTATTATGAACACCGAAATTAACCCTGACCCACCCCTTTTTCACCCCCGTGTTCTTGGGACAAAAATCGGTGAAAATGGAGAATTTGAATGCGGAAAGAAGGGGCATAACACGCGAAGGAAAGTCAAGCGTAACACGCACTTACAAACATGGATTTCGTTTGTTGTGATCACAGAAAAAGGGTTGCTGACATTTAAAAAAAAAAAAAAAGGTTGAAATTTTGAACCAAGGTTGATTGATTGTGATCGGAAAGAGATGTTTGGTTTTCTTTTCCCTCGTGTGCTAACAAGAGAAACTGGATGTTTTACGCGCATTCGGAAGAAAGCTACCAGGGTTGTTACGTGCCCAACGAATCAAATAAAAAGCATTTTTCGACAAAAAAAACTCTGTTCATTTATCCAGAGACAAAATAACAAAGACGGATTTTCACTCCTTCGTTTCAGCAATCGATAAGTATTTCTTCTCTCCGTTGCCGACTTGACAAAATACAATGCATCACTCAAACAATCAATCACAAACCGTGAAACCAACAAGGCAAAAAAGAGTGAACAAGGTTAGCTCGTCGAAGAAATACCGTGATACAAAAAGAAATCGGAATGGTAACCTCAACAAATACAAGCCCCCTCCCCGGAAAAAAAAAATGATAAAGAGTAGGAAGAACCAGATTCTGGTAACTTGGATCACATCTACCGGGAATGTGTCATCTCAGAAAGGAAAAAAAAATAAAAAAAATCACTCACGCGAGCAGCAGACGGACTCGAACAAACAAGCAAAAAAATATACGCCTCAGTTCATCATCACATCACTCCACTCCAGTCCCCGACACGAAAAGGCATCGATAAAACCGCTCAGCAGTCAAAAAATCGACCTACTCTCTTCTCCCCCTCTTTCCGGCGAGAAAAAGAGGGGAAAACCACGTCAGGCTAGCAATCAATCAATCAAAAAATGTGTTTTGTTGGAATACACTTCCGCTTTCTTCCCCCTTTCTCTTTTTCCAAAAGCCAACGGGAAAAAAAGGTTTTCATATATCTTTTCCAGCAGTACATACCCTAGAAAACAGGGCTTACGCGTGAGTCCTTGGTGCGCCGCGAAAACGGGCGACACCTGGCGGAAAAATAATAAAATAACAGTCCTTCCATTGTGGACGGCACTGTCATTTTTCTATCATTATCATCATCATGCTCCTCTCACTATTGTCTCCGCAAGCAATCCAATCTTTCAAATCAACCTTGCGCTTGCGCACGAAACAAAACGAAAATTTCTCGGCATTTCAACGTCTCCAACCTCACTTTCAGGCAGAGGTCGCTCGAATCTCTCCCTCTCGCAAACCACCTGCACTTTAGGCAATTCAATCCTCCAGGAAATGCAATGAAATGCACTAATACAGTACCACGTATGGGTATTTCTATCTAGCGGCCAGGTTTCGAGTGCAATCATGAGATTTGGACATCCGACTTTTGAGATGGGATAACTGTACAGTACAGTACTTTCAAAACAGAAACACGGCATTTCTTGTTCAAATATCAGCAATTGCGACAAACTACGCTTTTTGAATGGAAGCAGCTGACGGTGGAGAATGTGGGGGTTCTCCAAAGACAACATCGGGTCAAGGAAGCAAGCAAGCTAATCAAGTACGATACAACATCACTCTTCAGAGATTCCCATCCACATACACACAGGATTCCAAACTTTTCTTCGTGATTTCCATACATCCTCCACATTCCTCTCTTTCAGCTTCTTTTTCTTTTCCTTTTCCTCTTTTTTTTTTGGCACGCAGTTGAGAAGCAGAAGAACGAGACGGACTTTAGTTGAGGTTGAGGGACGACACGCCGGCGCAGAGACGCAGGATGTAGGCGCAGATCTTCTCGGGCGACGTTTCGTTGGGACAGGCCCGCATGGCTGCGCCCACTTGCTCTTCCGGAAACAGGTGCGACAAGTGGTAGTAGATCTTGAAGCGACACTGCTCCAGTTCCTGCTCCTGGCTCGTCGGCTCACTGGCCTATCAAACACAAACACACACGAGTTCAAGCAAAATTTTAATCAAGGCGGAAGAAACAATGCTTTGCAAAGTAACGTGGCTGAAATTTCCTTTGAAAACACCGCATTTCAATTTGACTGTTCCTGAGATTATTGGTACAGTAGTACAGTACAGTATTATTATTGAATCAATTTAAATACGAGTTAAATCGATTGGAAAACTGTATTTCCTCAAAGAAAGGATTTACTCGTTGAGAAGATTTTCGAAGCTGTCCAAAACTTTATGCATCTAATGCACCCTTTTCTTTTCAAGAAATTATTCATTATGATAAATGTCATTTTTTTTCCTCCGCCTTACAATAATTTAAATACATTTTAATTTTGTTGAAAAATGCAAACCATTTTGACCGTTTTTTCAGTTTGACCAGGAAACACGCTTTAGAAAGGAAATAATGTACTGTACAGTAGACCTTTCGTTAAGAAACTTGATGGATTCCAGAAAAAATTTTCTCGTCCAAATTTGATTTTTCCATGAGATTCAATGGAATGGCAAATAATTCATTCCTGGCGCCCAAAAAACAGTAGAAGGTTTAATGGAAAACATATTTAAGACAAACATCCAATCAAAATGAGTTCTTGTGACATGCTGTGTATGCCCACAACGTTTTTCTTAGGGTTGAATGGAAGTGTGACTAATGATAACGAAGCCTAAAAAAGCTTAACATCCAGAAAAGTAAAATTCACATATGATTAGCATGATAATTTTCACCAGAAAATGAAATGTTGATTTTATATTGCTGCAACTAAATAAAACATTCAGCAGTTTATCAGTGGAAAAAAAACTAGAAATAATCTGCTAGAAGTGCCGTTGTCCACTGCTTCTTACAAATGGATATCATTTTTTTTTTCAATTCATTCTGCTCAAACCATAGAACATCCATCCATGACACACACTAATTTACTCACTCAAGGTTGAAAAAACTCTTTGAAATGTTGTGTAAGCCTTTTGTGGGCCAAATGATTGTTCTGCTTGATCCATTGGAACTGCGATTAGATTGTAAGTTTGTAACCTACACTCAAGTACCACAATCAAATTCATAAAGTTTGTCTCAAAACAAAAGCTTGTTGACTGAAAAGTTTGCTAACTGAGGCGTTTCTTAACCAAGGGTCCACTGTACTGTACAGTACTAGAATTTTAATTAGTCCTCCCAATTCCACGAAGAAACTTTGCTGCTTCAAACCCCCCTGGGCATCCAACATTTACCGCATTTCTTCCTTCTTCACCCACAGTCAAATAAAGAAATAAAACGAGGAAGAAGGGGGAAAGCAACACAGCATGGAAAACGCACTTGTTGCTCCTGTCGACGGGGCGGGGATATCGGGCCAAACTTGCAGACGCCGTTGACGGGCGGGACTGGGACGGATTCGGCGTCCGCCAAGTCGAGTCGCGAGTCAGACGTGGAATTCCTCGGGCCCAGACTCAACAAGCCTCCTCCTCCTCCTGCTCCTCCAAGTCCAAGTCCAATTCCAGCACCGACCATAGTCGTAATGGGACGCGAGTCCGGCGCCGAAGCGATCCTCGACACCTGATGGTGGTGCTGATGAAACACCTGACTCAACATGGGGGTCGGCGACAAGGGCGGCTGTTTCTGCTGTTGTTGTTGTTGCGGGAGTCCCGGAAACTTGTAGCCCGGCGGCGGCGTGTTCACGTAAAAGTTGGGGTCGTCCACGACGAGCGGCGGCGGTGGCGGCGGTAGTCCAGCTCCACCTGCAGCGCAACGGGAATCAACCAAATGTCACTTTTTGGTCCAACTTCGAGGGACCCAGCAAAAATAAAGAGTAGACGAAACAACCATTTTTTGGGGGGAAAGAAAGAACTGGCAGGAAATTGTAATCGGTGATATTCTGTCCTTTAATTGCTTTGTAAATGAGTTGACAGGATGCGGAATTCGGGAGACAAAGGCCCATTTGCCCAATTAGTCTTTCACCTCCTTTCAAAACACATCAAGTTACATTTACAGTATATTGCTTTTCTCTTTCCTGTGTCAAGAAAATAATGACCAAGATGGCCTCCAGAAAATTCAAGTCATGAAGGATCAACTGCATTGTACTATTCTACGATTTCGTTGATTAATTGGTGTAAATTTTTTTCAGAGCCAAGATGAGTTGCCAGAGATTATTTATGTAAAAGTGAGACCCCCAGATGCGGACATAATTGGTGCATCAAAAGTGTCCCCAAGCAGAAATTTTCCTAAGTTGAGTCTCATTTTCCCTCAGACTAACATTATATAATTTTTAATTACTGTTTCATGTACAAAATACTCACCATAATTCCATGAAAATAAAAATGTTCTCCCAATTTAAACTGATTCCAATCAATATATTTCAGCACATTTGGGGAATTGAATTCTGATACCCCTGTAGAGTACATGGAAATGATGGCATTCTCTGTAAAAATAGCATTCAAGTGAAAAAGAGAGAAGGAAGTTCCTCTCTGCCGGAGGTAATTTTCATAAATTAGCTAAATGGATGGTAAATTGGTGAGAGAAATGCCCATGACCTTTTCTTACATAAATTTTTGGGTTGGAAATATCTGTTTCTTGTAATTTGNTAAATTTTTGGGTTGGAAATATCTGTTTCTTGTAATTTGGCCTGAAATGTATTTGCAGTTTTGTCACAAAATGTCCCTATGTTGAGTCAGTGTCCTCATGTTGGGCCCATTTTATTAATTTTTTATTATAAAATAAGTGTCCCTATGTCGAATTGTCCGCAGGTTGACGAGTCCGCAAGTGGGGGTCTCACTGTACTTCACGCAAAGATGGCTTGAATGTGACTCGGCGAAAAAGAACCCAGTTGATTTAGATGTTTGCATGCTCACCAGCAGCAGCAGCACCGGATCGCATCTGCAAAAGCCTCGGGTCAAACTCCGGGTTCAGCGTTAGTTGCCGCTGCAATTTTCGGTGACCGTACGCAGGCGCTTGAGGGTCAGATAATCTGCAATAAACATTACAATAAGAGACTTTGAAAATCAGCAAACGTCCCGTGACAAAATGCAATCTCTATTATTTGACGCTTCAGCCATTTAGTTTAATGCAAGTTAACAGCACGTTCATCTGCAATTTTCAATCCCCAGCAAAGAGGAACTCGCGCGTTGAAAAAAGAATAAATCTCGAGGACCCGAGTCAAAGTCCGCGGAATTTAAAGAATGCTTTGAATTGCCCCAAGCGTATCATTTTTTTCATATAGGCACAAGATTTCTTCCGAAAAGCGTCGTCAATATAATCAAGATCAATCTTTTCAGAGGGAAGATTCAAACTTTTCTAGCACTATTACAGTGCCACGAACATCCCTGCTGGAACAAACCTCCTTTTTCTATTAAATTCCTCAAGAGAAACTTTGATTCGGTAAGAAATGCCTCTTCATGGATGAAAAACGGTCAAAAATTGAAGATACGACTGACCGCAAAAACAACAAGAAAAGCCACACAATTAGGCTTCTGTTAAAATGTCTGCCATTCCTCACCTGGGTCCGACGGGTCTCGGCCCGTGCAACCCTCCAGTCAAGGACACGTCAAACTGGTCTCCAAAGCTTTCTGCTCGAGCCCCAGACACTTATGCTCACCAGCAGCAGCAGCACCGGATCGCATCTGCAAAAGCCTCGGGTCAAACTCCGGGTTCAGCGTTAGTTGCCGCTGCAATTTTCGGTGACCGTACGCAGGCGCTTGAGGGTCAGATAATCTGAAATAAACATTACAATAAGAGACTTTAAAAATCAGCAAACGTCCCGTGACAAAATGCAATCTCTATTATTTGACGCTTCAGCCATTTAGTTTATTGCAAGTTAACAGCACGTTCATCTGCAATTTTCAATCCCCAGCAAAGAGGAACTCGCGCGTTGAAAAATGAATAAATCTCGAGGACCCGAGTCAAAGTCCGCGGAATTTAAAGAATGCTTTGAATTGCCCCAAGCGTATCATTTTCTTCATAAAGGCACAAGATTTCTTCCGAAAAGCGTCGTCAATATAATCAAGATCAATCTTTTCAGAGGGAAGATTCAAACTTTTCTAGCACTATTACAGTGCCACGAACATCACTGCTGGAACAAACCTCCTTTTTCTATTAAATTCCTCAAGAGAAACTTTGATACGGTAAGAAATGCCTCTTCATGGATGAAAAACGGTCAAAAATTGAAGATACGACTAACCGCAAAAACAACAAGAAAAGCCACGCAATTAGGCTTCTGTTAAAATGTCTGCCATTCCTCACCTGGGTCCGACGGGTCTCGGCCCGTGCAACCCTCCAGTCAAGGACACGTCAAACTGGTCTCCAAAGCTTTCTGCTCGAGCCCCAGACACTGTTCTCGTCAACGGCATCTTCCTTCCGCCTTGCAGACCCTGCCTACTGTTGCTGTTGCCGTTGCTGTTACTACTGTTGCTGCCGCTGCTGTTGCTGCTGCTACCACCAACACATTCCTCCGATTTTTGTGACTTCGTCGGCTGCTTTCCCGACGCACCAACTGCAGTATCAACAAACAAAAGAAGGACAAAAGACACGTCAGTTTCGTCAAACTTCTCGAAAAGGTCAGCTCTGTGTACAACTGGTGCAGGGTGACATTGAAAAAAATTCATAGAATAATGTACAGTACTGCATCGCAAAACTGAATGAATAGAAGTGCTTTTCTTTTCCATTAAACAAAGAGAAATGCCATACAGAAGTTTGTTGAATAAATTAAATTCGTTAATTTAATTTAACATGAACCAATTAAATTCGTTAAACAAGGGTCAACTGTACAGTACAGTATGTACTCTCCCTTTTGTATTCAAGCAGCATGAAGTTTAGATACAAGGGATTAAACATTACTGCACAAGAATATACTGTATACTGTAATCATGTTTTTTTAAAAACCGCCATCAAATTATAACACCCAACAGTATAATGTAACATCCAAAATATAATGCAGTATATTTAAGCAAAAGCTGAATCGGTTGCAACAATTTCCAGTACACAGAGTCTAAACAAATGCTAATTTCTAAACAGCTCTGACATTGTTACCTGCTGTTACCATGTCAAATAGAAAAAAGAGTTGCCTCATAATTCATTGAACATTTCTCTGCACAGCATTTGTATTTTCAGTTCAAAGAACTTGTGGTCTCAAGTCCCAGCAGAAAGCCCACAGAGCACATGTTGAAAAAAATAATAATCTCGTATTAACAAACTTACTGCTAAATTGAAGGGTAACTTGAAGCAGAGGACTTAGTAAATTACAGTACAGTAGTGAATCTAAGCAGTGTAATTCCAGTTTCAAGGATCAACAAAGGACACGGAACCGGATAGATGGTAAACACAAACCCGGAGAGATGTCGCCGCCACTGCCGCGCATTCCAGCTGGCCTAGCCATGGTCATTTGCAAGTGCTGCTGCTGCTTCATCTTGATCTCCAACAGCCGCTTCTGCGCCTTCTCCATCAGCTTCTCGGTGACGGTCTTGTGCGGGAGGTTGCCGCGTTCCGGGTGCAGGAACTTGCACTTGTTGCCATACGTACACTTTTTGCCGTAGGGACACAGTGGCGGCAAATCCCCGCCGCCCAGCGTCACGGGCGTCGACACGGATCCCCGCAGCGGCGCGTGCGGCTTCTTCAGGAAGCTGGCCAACGTCGGGCCGTTCCTGCCCAACGGATCGTCCGGCGGCATGAACCTGAACAACCACGACAAACGCAATTCAATTTTTCAATTGTCCTTGGCAAAAAAAAAACTAGAGTGATGAAAAAAATGCATCCTCCCCGTGTATTTTCATTTACGACACTCGACCTGGCTAAAATGTTTATTAGTACATTATATTACAGTATTACTGTAGTATAAAGTATATTTTCACTAGTGTAAAGTATATTTTATATAAAAACATATTATTATACTAATTATTTTAAAATATACTTCATAGTACTTTATACTAATAAAAATATACGTTATACTGATATAACGTATATTTTTGTTAGTACATTATAAAGTATATTTTTATTAGTATAAAGTATTTTTCATAAGTATAAAGTGTATTCTTATTAGTATGAAGAATATTCTTATTATTATAAAGTATATTTTTATTATTCTAAAGTCTATTTTTATTAGTACTGCATACAGTACATTTGTATTAGTACAAAGTACAGTTTATTTTTATGAGTATGTACTGTATATTGTTATCCTTATTGTGAGATTTCAATAGAAGAAACCGTTCAAGATTTCAAAAATGTCTTTTTGCAAATTCCCAAACCTTTTCTCCTGCATCTTTTCACAAGGATAAACTTTCATCAAGAAGCTTCAGTTCTTATGGCCACGGTTGATTTGTTAGTGAAACGAGATTTCTTGTTCGAGAGTGTGAATATACTGTATTTCAGATACAGTATACGCAACAGAAACCAGACCAACATTGAGTGAGGAGAAAGAATGTGCATGCACAGTTTAATAGATTTGGGGCCTTTCGCAAAAATGCGCAACAATTAAAATGTGGACGATTGCTGTGAAAAGGGGATTGACTGGTAACCGCGTAAAGGCAAGCTTTGATCCCTTGGTCATCCCCAAGAGTTTTCAACGACACCGTCGACACGTAATTCCTTTTTTTTTCTCCCCACACCGTTCAGAAATCCTCACCTATCGTTGACAAAGGAGTACATGAGGATCCGCTCCTCGACGACCCGCTTGTAGTCGGGACTCTCGGAGGCCAGGTCCCGGTAGTTGTCGTTGCTCACCACGATGCCGTCCGTCGCGACGGCCAGGTTCAGGATATACCGATCGTCGTAGCACACGAGCCGTCGTCCAGACACGAGCCGCGACGGCGTAAACACCAACGACCGCTCCTTCTCCAGCTCCAACAATACGTCTTGATCTACAATCAATCAATCAATCGTTCACATTTCAACGTTTATTTTTATTCTATAACAATAGTAATTCTGGCTTATGCTGAATTTCTTGTTACTGATACTTTTGTTTTCAATGTCAGGGAAAGAAGAGGGTGTGTACGCATACACATCAGTTGTGCAATTGTACAATGTGGTATGTATTTTCTCTTATTTTGGTATACAAACATACAGTATCACTTAAATACTGTTCAGTAGACGGATTTCAATCAAACTCGAATAAACCGCATCAGAATTCAGGCGTCGTGTAGTCAATAAGAAAAGAGAGAACGCGAAGTTTTAAGAAGAACAGATCGGCATCAAAAGGATAAGAACCTACAGTATTTCTGCACGAAGAATACTGTATAATGCTTCCGGAATCGAGATAATCTAGTCTATTGGTCTTACATTACATCTCTTATTGTTCATAAAACCAAGAATTTTTAGGACGGGATTCCGACAAAGCTTTCAAGACTATCGCGCCAAAACTCCGAAGATGAGCCATACATTAATTTTTTTTCCACAATTTCCAAGACAAAAAAAATAAAGATTGGAGTGTGAAATGAAAAACGGGGTGAGAGCTGAAAACAAACGCTGCAGAACCTTTGATCGGTGCTTCGGGTTTCGACGACTCCTTCCGCCATTTCGGCACAAAGACCGTGATGTCCTGATGGCCTCTGGCACGGAACCAGTCCACAGCCAAGCGGATCCCCCGACACGAGAAAACCTCCTTGTTCCCATGACTACGACAAATAAAAAAATACACTTCAGTAAACAACATTGAAAATTGACTCCATAAAGACAAATAGAAGATGATTTACAGAGGCTTCACCACAGTATCCGGAAATCAAGACACTCGCTGTATTACTTCACGAGATTTGAGAATGATATCTTCGAAACAAAAATACAATTCTCAAATGTATTATCATGTTTACAATCAACGATATAAACCAGCAAGGTTTAAAAAAAAAAATTTCTTGAAATTTCAGTGTTTCAAACACGCTAAATAATTTTGAAACTTCTGAAGATATTCATCCATATTACTCGACATCGGATACTGTACAGTCAACCCTCGATTTAATGCCACTTTAATGCCGCATATTGCTGCAAATTTCCCTCCATCGTGTTCTCAAGGGAAAATCCCGATTCGGCGCCAATTCACTTAAAATGCCACGAAAAATGTCTAGCCCTGAATGAATGAAAAATAGGCGAAACTCAGATGCAGTAAATTAAGGCATACTTATACGGACATCATTTGCTTTATCAATGAGAATCACATGCCCGTGCTCAAGAAAACTTTTACATTTTAATTGAATTTTGCATTCACATGTCGTAGGGCTGATTTTATTTGGATGTCCTCAAGAGCACCTCGATAACTGGAAAAGTACTTTCAAATAACAATTGAAAATATCTCCAACTGATCTTGAAATTGTGCATTTTCATTGAAGGGTTGATATAAAAGTGCAAAAAACAAGTGCCACTCTTTTACTTGTGCCAAAAATCGAATAATGTACTGTATACTCTGTACCATTACTATACATAATTGAAATGCAGTAAAAACACTTCATACGAGCCTCGACATAATTTCTGCGGCTTTCTCTCTCATAAAACACTCAATGGCTGAACAATTCTGCAAAATTACATATTCCGCATCACATAATCCGTCAACAAAAATGTTCCTCTGACACAAAACCGACAATTTAGAGCCACAAAATGTGCCACGACAAATGATGGCACTGAATCGGTTTTTTTTCCTGCTCACGCAAAAACAACAACAATATGATGAAAAAAAAAGAAGAAACGACGGAGACACCTCATGGCGACGTTGCTGCCGTCGATGACCACGTGTCGGAGCAACGAGTCCTTCGATGACGATGACGACGACGAAGACGGCAACACGCCGGCCCTCAGGACCGCTTC
>CAJPEX010005143.1:0-17739 GCA_905338405.1 Notodromas monacha | reverse complement strand
TCATTTTTCCAGCAGAGAAAAAATTTCCTGAACAAATTTCCAGCCAAAAAAGTCTATGGCATTAAGCTGATTTTTTTTTAAATTTTACTGCACTCTGTATAATGCAAATACAGTACAGAAATAACTTCTCAGTAGATATTGAAACATTTTGTTTGGGTTTTATGTCTAAGTACTATCCTCAACAAATTGTGCCATCTGACCCAAGTCAGCCAAGTGTTTATTCTTGCTTGAATACATAGCAGTCTAATGTGCTACAAAGAAATGTAAACTTTCTTGCATTGGACTCCAACCTCAAAAGCACATCAATTTTCAAAAATCACCAAATGGAAGAAAACATGCTGAATCAAAATAAATTAATCAAGACTAATCTGAGCTAAAATAGAAGACTCATAAAATCTAATGAATCATGGTTTCAATATCATTCAATTATTTAAAATAAAATTGATATAAGATGTTTACACAAAATTGGAAGCAGGAAGCTAATTTGCATGAAAAGTCCCTGGAAAATCGATTAATTCATCATATAATTAATTAAAAAATCTACTTCACTTCACAACTGAAGAGAGCAATAAAGATATCTGAAATGCTCCTTTTTTTATTCTCCCTCGGTCTTACAGGGGGTCTCACCTCTGAGAACTCACCTCTAACGAGACATGTTGGTCGTATTAAGTAAGGAGGTAAGGTGTGTGAGGTCTGGATTAAAAAGAAGATCGGACTCCGTCTTGCCTTCGGAAGTTGAGCTTCAAACGTTGACATAGAGGTTCTTCTTTTGGCAATACGTGTTCCAAGAAGTTGGACGACGTCTGTATGAACTCGTGGGGGGTCGTTAAATGGAAGACAGGTCTGTGGATAAGTACTTGGGTTACGTGTAAAAAAATTCATGAACTCATCAATCTGGTGGAGATAATTTAAAAATTATTCCTGCTGTTCTGAGAAATAAGCCTACAATTCTTCCAGCCACTTTTCCCATTAAAATTTTAAAATTAAAA
Organism: Notodromas monacha; assembly: GCA_905338405.1. Taxonomy (NCBI): domain Eukaryota; kingdom Metazoa; phylum Arthropoda; class Ostracoda; order Podocopida; family Cyprididae; genus Notodromas; species Notodromas monacha. Next base: position 16,750 of record CAJPEX010005143.1, on the reverse strand, counting down.
TAAAAATAAAAATTAAAATAAAAATTAAAATTAAAATAAAAATTAAAATTTAAATTAAAATAAAAATTAAAATTTTCAGTTTATAAAACAATTATTCTTCATATAGTTTGTTTCTTTCAGTATGAATGAAAACCTCCAGTGGCTCCAGTTATCCTGATTGAAATGTTCTAGACATTAAACCTATACCTATGGGTGCATCTGTCTGAGAGAACATAAAACCCCTTTCCTAAACATAGATGTCACTCACAAGTCACAACTCCAACCACATCTCTTGAATTGAGGATGACAGTCTTTCAAAGTGATGCAAAATTTCTGGATGACCTTCAGTTTGTCTTATTAGAGTGCAGAAATGGTCAAATTAAAGGACATTCACATTCAAATATTACCTTTGAAAACATCTTGCAAATCTTTCTCAAGATTACCTATACTTGATGTGAGAAAAAGGATACCTCAAAAATCCATTGAAAAGGGCGCACAATACTTAATATTAGAATAACTGGATCCTTCACTAATTGTTTTAGCCATGAAATTAAAATCCTGGATATATGGCTTATATTCTGATTTAAAAGTAGTATGCATACTGAATGCAGCTACACCTTCTATAGAAAAGCCCCAGTTTTGAACTGAATTTACTGATACAATGATCAAATGTCAATACTCTTTCATCATTCTTCCATTTATTTATTTCTATGCCATAAAATACTGCAAAACTGATTTCACTGAAAATTTGCAGCCATGGACTCTGACATGTTAAAATAAATCTCATCCTTCAGAAACATGTTTTTTCTAGTCCTAATTTTACGCCCTGAAAAAAGGGCCTCAAAACCCCAAAAAAGCTAGTGTGTGTGTGTGTGTGTGTGTGTTTGTTGTCAACGTCCGTACAGTTTTTAGAGAGAGAGAGAGACAGAGAGAGAGAGTTGTAGTAGTAGGATTGGGTTCACAAGTTGGTATACGGTGTCAGTTTATAAAAGAACCACAGTCTCTTTCTTTTGGGCATCATCTGGTTATACCAGGCATTGAATCACCAACTTGACCATCATCCGCAAAACGGAACCAATCCTTGACCACATGATGCCTCAGACAAGAAGTGTAATAAGAATAAAATATTTCAGTATTTACAAGGGTTGGTTCATAAGTTTAGAGACTTTTTTAAATAGATCCAACAGAGTTTCAACAATTACATTTTTTTAAACTCTCATATAGTCCCTTCAATTGGCAACACTTTAGTACTCTTTAACATACTCTCCACTCATTTATAAAAGCATTTCTTCATGCAATCAATCCAATATTATCAAAACAGTGCTTGAAAGTAAAATAAAAAAAAAATTTTAGAATTGTTGAAAATCTCTTACATGGTGTAACCTTAGTTAACAAACTTAATTGGTTCCACACAAAAGTTTGTTATCTAAATTTGATTTTCCCACAGACTTCAGTGGGGAAGAATTGAATACATTCTGTGAACCCAAAAGCCAATTGAAAATTGAACAAAAAATTCTTCTGGTACTTGATATTAGTTTTATTCAAAAACGACGTAGAAGATATACGAGTCTTACAAAAATTTCACAATAATACACATTCTTCGTGACTACTTTAGTGTCTCTTTATTCGAAGTTTAGTTTTCTAAAAAAAACTGATGTCAGGTGAAAATGAAATTTCTTTTTTTATTGCTAAAGATCAACTAGACCTTCAACTTTTTTCTGAAAAAATTGAACAACAATATATATAAATGAAGCAAAGAGAAGCATATATGAATAATGAAGCTGAAACAAATTTTAAAACACAAGATTACACAGATTAGAATTCCAGAAGAGAAGCATTTTCAAATCAGTGCATATGGGGGAATTATTTACACTTAGATTTTACTGTACCAAAAAATTCACCCTTAAAATGGAATTTTGAATATTATTCAAACTCAGGATTTTCCCCCAGAAAAAAGTTAGTTAACAAAATTTGGTTTGTTAGGGACTTTTCCTCAAAAACATAAGTTTGTTAACCAAAAAGTCTGTTAATCAAGGGTCCACTGTACTGTGCAGTCAATAACCCCCAGACAATGGACCTCCCTCACAACAGATTTTTGCACAACAGACTACCTCTGGACTCTGGAGGCAGTTTTCCCTCCTGCATAACAGACTTGAATCCGCATAACAGACTTATGTTGTTTTAAAATAAATGGCAATTAGTAACATTTTAAGATTTTTTAAATAATTGAATTAGCATAACAGACTTTTCACACAAGTCTGTTGCATGAATTGAGTCCATTGTGCAGGGGTTGACTTTTATTTCAAAAATGCTCAACACTTGTATGCATACATGCCAGATGTCCAGTTGTATTTCATGTTGTACTGTATTTTCTTTTATTTTTGTTATCAATTTGTGCTTTTGTGCTATGAAGTGATTAAAATATCATTGAGTGGATTTGGGTTGGGTGGGAAGGGGGTTTGGTTGCAAAAATCTTGATTGAACCTTGTGAACGCTGAAAAGCGGCAAATAAAGTTTTCTGTTCATTCATTCATTCACTCAAAACTTGTGAACCAACCCTTGTGTGTGTACTGTATGTACTGTATAGCACAAACAAATGCCATAACAAAGAGGCAAGTGTTATATATGCCAGAGAATAAGAAAAAAGGATCCCCTCAGGGGCCTCACCATCATCATCATCATCATTATCATCATCTTCTTCTTCTTCTTCTTCACAGCTGTCCACAGTCACGCTTCGCTGCCAGGCTATTGAACTCATCCCCAAGTCCAACTGCTCTCTCACACACTCACAACTCACTACACCAGGATTTTTCCCACACCTGAGACAGATTTCTACACAGAAGGAAGGCAAAAAATACATAAAATCGAAGGAAAGAAAGAAAGAAAGAAAAGGAAAATATGGACAGTTATGTATATATATATAAACCTTTTTTTTTCTGTTAATCACGTGTAGCGGGACGCGCATAACTTGGACGCAATGGACCAAAACCATCGAACCCAGAGCAATAAACACCTCGTATTTTTTTTTCTTCTTCTCTCGTCACAGAAAAGAAAAAAACACGTCGCATTGCATTTCGTCTCAATAAAATTTGGAACCCTGAAGAAAAAAACCGGGACAAAAACAACGGCTTCTCACACGTTTTTTTGAGATAATTACTTCTGGGGATTAATTAACGCACGCGCGAACATTTTCTGGGTCGGATAACATTTGGAATGTGTACACAAAAGACACAATGCCTTGCTTGGCAACCCTGATGACCATACCAGGGCTTCCAACAACATAAAAATCACCACTTCACTCTTTCACATTGTCATTATATTTTTTTTTACAAATTTAAGATCACAAATAACAGACACTTGCCATTAAATTTTTTTTCTCATTTTTTTGGCAATAGGAAACTTGAGAGGTTCTTTGAGTTTTATTTATTTTTGCCAGGATCACTTTTGGCACTTGCATATTGCTCAAATATCTGCAATATATTCACCAAACCTCCTCATACATGGACACATTCACCCCCCTTTTTTTTGGGATGGTCAAACTTTCAAAGTAATTCATAAATTTCTTCTTGGAATTATCACAAATCATGGCTGACCACCTCATGTGATTGGCCCTCATGTAGAACCCAACTTGACAAAAAATGTTCCTCTTTTGATGGTGGTTCAGTCAAGTTGGGGACACTTGGTGTAAGAACTTAGGCTAGGGTATGCAGCACACCTAATACCACTGGTCAGCCACATATCACTCAAGTTCAAAATCTTTGCTGTACACATTAAGAGACCAGCTGATCAAAGAAAAGAAATACAAACACATCCAAGTTGTTTGGAAGCTCATGTTGGTGACCATTTGGTGACCATTTGGTCAACTGGAACTGATAGAATTTTTCTGACAAAAGTTGGTTTGACCTACTTATTTGAAAATGGAGGGAGTACCTTGCAATTTGACCTTATGCAATATTGAACCTTTTGCAACTTGGCCATCCTGCAATTCAACAGTCAAATTTGCTGAGAGGTTGACTTGCAATCGGGCATATGCCCCACAATTCCACCTGCTTCACCCAATTTTCTAGTGTTTTTGGGCTGCTCTTACTTGATTTTACACATTGTCTTACTATTTGACCTTAGTCCAGCAATTTATTACAGGGTTGAATTGCAGGGTACCAGATGTACATCAATTTAACTCAAACCTAGGTCAGGAAAACCAATCAGGCTTCTTTTTGGGAATTTGCTTGCTGAGAAGTTTCAAGATAACTGGCAATATTTGAGGTCAGCTTTAGATTAAACACAACTATACTTGACATGACCACAGAAATACAATTTTCTATCCAGAATGCTTCTGGATATTCTCACTTTGTTGCACTTAAATCATGATCCATCCATAATGAAATAGTGCCTAATTTGGTGGTGTTTCAGGGAGGAACAAACAGCAGCAACAACAACAAAAACAAAAGAGAAAAAAACAAGCATCAGCAGCAAAACAAAACAATCAACAATGAATAGACAAGTTGTTCTACATGTCAAAGTCACTGTCTCCAGCTGGCATCCTGTGCCTGGTAGAAGCCCTGAGGCCTCTTCTCTGAGTAGGATTCCCAGCCATGAATATGTCCAGGTCATGGTCTGTCCAATTGAACTCAGGCTCATGAGCTGACAGTGACCTCACAGAGCCACCTGATCCATTGGAGTCCAAGAGCCCAGATGCTGAGCCTCTCCTGTCATGGCTGCTCCTCTGGCAACTCTTGCTCCTTCTGCTCCTCCTGCTTCTCCTGGACTGATGCTGACAACATGCATCCACAGCGCCACCTATACAAAAAATATAGAACATGACATATATCAACCAAATGTTCAAAAATAAAATCATCAGTTTAAAATACAAATTACTATAACTGATATCATTTTTAAAGAACAGACTTTTGTCTCTTAAATGGTCAAAAGAAAATATGATGTAATGAGTACTGACATTAACAGGTGTTGGTTGTGTCAAAGTTGGACAAGGCTATCATCCCCCTGCAGATACGCATCAGTGCTCAGCAATGCCTCCTGCCAAAGGCTGGTCACAGAGCCTGCACAGAAATTACAAGAAAACAAAGAACTCTGTGTGAGTATAACAACCCACTTATTATCTTTACCCACTCAGATCTACACAATTATAAATAGCCTTATAATCTGATGCATGTAATCAAGGGAGAACAGAAGAGTACTGCAATTGGAAGCAGAAATGAGCACTTGACTTATCTGTACTAAATCTTCCCACTTAGTTTCCAAGGAGTTCCCAAATTAAAATTGATATTACTTGACAGCCCTGACAAGGTCCTTGTGAGGCACAAATAAAAATAAAAAAAACTTGAGGATTGACCATTTAATAGTTTTCTGAATGGTGAATGAAACATTTCTAAAATAATTTGTAAGATTTAAAATGTGTGATGTTTATATGATGGAAATGACTAATGCCAACCATTCCTTCTCCATGGATTAAATCTGATGTCAATAAATCACATGAAAATATATTTAAAAAATCAGTTATGCATATATGGGTGACCTTAATTTCTCAGTAACAATTGACTTGCCATCTTGAAGTACACCCTCCCTTGGATCTTTTGCAGTGGATGAGCAACTTTCAATGAGCTATTCCGCTTTAAAATTAAGGACAGAGCATATATATATCCAATATCCATATACAAGCTCAGGTAATCATCAATTTGAAATCTGATGAGCAAAAAATGGCCAAAAATTGCTTAGAAAATTTTTGAAGCTTTTAAAAAAACTCATGATGCAGCTGAATTCACTGTTTCTTCCCTGAACACACTTTTGCAGCCTTGTGTATACCAAGCAATCTAACCTTCTAACCCATAACTTATTCACCTTTACACAGAAGATCCCAAAAAATTAGGGAAGGATTATAAAAAGGGATGGGAAAACATTGCAGTTTAATAGAGCAATGTTGCATACAAATCTGGGATCTGACACTCTATCAAAATCCTGAATTCTTTTTTACTGAATCTTGACTTTAAACTCACAGAACCTATCAGAGTGCTTCATTCCCAATACAATGATTGATAAAATCAAGGAAAAGATCATTTACATTAAGATATTGAAGCTTTAACAAATTGAACCAAATATGAGCCTCTACTATTGGGTTCAGATGGGGAGCTTGAAGTTCCAAACAACAAATCATACATTATCTGACTTATTCCTTATAAACCTTATTAAATACTTATAACTGTGACACAAAACCAGAAAAAGTGTTTGTAAAAATAAATAAATTCCACCAATTTGTATGCATATTGCATTTCTAAATTTACATGGAGTCAAGCTCCTGTATACTATTGATTCTTCAGTCTTCCAAAATTAAGTCAGAAACCCTCAAATTGTATGTCTTTAAAAAGTGAAAGGATGAAAAATAAGAAAAGGGAAACATCTCAACCTCACCCCTGCACACCTATTAGGGCTTAATTGTTAAGTCTCAATGGCTGCACTGGTCCTTATGTTGGTCAGTACAGTATAATAGGTTATTGTAATTCATAAAGTCTCCTCCTATGAATGGATTTCTCAAGTGAAACATGCCAATAGAGACTCCAGCACTTGGCAACTAAGTCTATTTTAAGTTCCTAGCCCAATTGAACCTAACCTAAGTCTCTTGTCCCAATTCATGTCATAAATGCCATGTCCTTACCCTCTGAATATGTCCTCAATCAAGTTTGTAAAAACATAATTCAGGACAAAATCCCAACAGTGTTGAAATGTCAAGTCCTAATGATTCAGGTTCTAACTCTCAATTAAGACCTCCCCCATAAAAATTGGCCTCACAGCATATTTTGTCTACTAAGTTAAAAAAATTGAAAATAAAAAAAGACTTACCAGCGCGGGACAAGTTGGACAATGATCCAGCCATGAGGTACTTGTTGCTGGAGAAGTCAGAGTAGCTCCTTTGACTCTGGCCATCAGCTATGGACCTGNTGTTGCACTTAAATCATGATCCATCCATAATGAAATAGTGCCTAATTTGGTGGTGTTTCAGGGAGGAACAAACAGCAGCAGCAACAACAACAACAAGAAAAGAAAAAAAACAAGCATCAGCAGCAAAACAAAACAATCAACAATGAATAGACAAGTTGTTCTACATGTCAAAGTCACTGTCTCCAGCTGGCATCCTGTGCCTGGTAGAAGCCCTGAGGCCTCTTCTCTGAGTAGGATTCCCAGCCATGAATATGTCCAGGTCATGGTCTGTCCAATTGAACTCAGGCTCATGAGCAGACAGTGACCTCACAGAGCCACCTGATCCATTGGAGTCCAAGAGCCCAGATGCTGAGCCTCTCCTGTCATGGCTGCTCCTCTGGCAACTCTTGCTCCTTCTGCTCCTCCTGCTTCTCCTGGACTGATGCTGACAACATGCATCCACAGCGCCACCTATACAAAAAATGTAGAACATGACATATATCAACCAAATGTTCAAAAATAAAATTATCAGTTTAAAATACATATACTATAACTGATATAATTTTTAAACAACAGACTTTTGTCTCTTAAATGGTCAAAAGGAAATATGATGTGATGAGTACTGACATTAACAGGTGTTGGTTGTGTCAAAGTTGGACAAGGCTATCATCCCCCTGCAGATATGCATCAGTGCTCAGCAATGCCTCCTGCCAAAGGCTGGTCACAGAGCCTGCACAGAAATTACAAGAAAACAAAGAACTCTGTGTGAGTATAACAACCCACTTATCTTTACCCACTCAGATCTACACAATTATGAATAGCCTTATAATCTGATGCATGTAATCAAGGGAGAACAGAAGAGTACTGCACTTGCAAGCAGAAATGAGCACTTGACTTATCTGTACTAAATCTTTCCACTTAGTTTCCAAGGAGTTCCCAAATTAAAATTGATATTACTTGACAGCCCTGACAAGGTCCTTGTGAGGCACAAATAAAAATAAAAAAAACTTGAGGATTGACCATTTAATAGTTTTCTGAATGGTGAATGAAACATTTCTAAAATAATTTGTAAGATTTAAAATGTGTGATGATTATAATGGAAATGACTGATGCCAATCATTCCTTCTCCATGGATTAAATCTGATATCAATAAATCACATGATAATATATAATACAAATCAGTTATGCATACAGTATATGGGTGACCTTGATTTCCCATTAGCAATTGACTTCCCATCTTGAAGTACACTCTCCCTTGGATCTTATGCAGTGGATGAGAAAAAACTTTCAATGATCTATTCTGCTTTAAAATTAAGGACAGAGCATCTATATATATCCAATATCCATATACAGCACCAGCTCAGGCAATCACCAATTTGAAATCTGAAGACAGTATGACCAAAAATTGGCCAAACATTGCTTTGAAAATTTTTGAAGCTTAAACAAAAAACTCATGATGCAGCTGAATTCACTGTTTCTTCCCTGAACACACTTTTGCAGCCTTGTGTATACCAAGCAATCTAACCTTCTAACCCATAACTTATTCACCTTTACACAGAAGATCCCAAAAAATTAGGGAAGGATTATAAAAAGGGATGGAAAAACATTGCAGTTTAATAGAGCAATGTTGCATACAAATCTGGGATCTGACACTCTATCAAAATCCTGAATTCTTTTTTACTGAATCTTGACTTTAAACTCACAGAACCTATCAGAGTGCTCAATTCCCAATACAATAATTGAGAAAATCAAAGAAAAGATCATTTACATTAAGATATTGAAGCTTTAACAAATTGAACCACATATATGAGCCTCTATACTATCGGGTTCATATATCGTTAGCCTGAAGTTCCAAACACCAAATCATACATTATCTGACTTATTCCTTATAAACCTCATTAAATACTTACAACTGTGACACAAAACCAGAAAAAGTGTTTGTAAAAATAAATAAATTCCACCAATTTGTATGCATATTGTATTTCTAAATTTACATGGAGTCAAGCTCCTGTATACTATTGATTCTTCAGTCTTCAAAAATTAAGTCAGAAACCCTCAAATTTTATGTCTTTAAAAAGTCAAAGAGAAGACAAATAAGCAAGGGAAACATCTTAACCCTCCTGCACACCTATTAGGGCTCAAGTGTTAAGTCTCAATTGCTGCAGTGGTCCTTATGTTGGTCAGTATAATAGGTTATTGTAATTCATAAAGTCTCATCCTATGAATGGATTTCTCAAGTGAAACATGCCAATAGAGACTCCAGCACTTGGCCACTAAGTATATTTTAAGTTCCTAGCCCAAATGAAAGGCTTTCCACATTCCTTGTAAAAATAAAAATAAAATGAGAATTTAGGGCTTAAGTCTCTTGTTCCAATTCATGTCATAACTGCCATGTCCTTACCCTCTGAATATGTCCTCAATAAAGTTTGTAAAAACATAATTCAGGACAAGATTCCAGCAGCAGTGTTGAAATTTCAAGTCCTAATAATTCAGGTTCTAACTCTCAATTAAGTCCTCCCCCATACAAATTCGCCTCACAGCATGTTTTGTCTACTAAGTTTAAAAAAAATTGAAAATAAAAAAAGACTTACCAGCGCGGGACAAGTTGGACAATGATCCAGCCATGAGGTACTTGTTGCTGGAGAAGTCAGAGTAGCTCCTTTGACTCTGGCCATCAGCTATGGACCTGGAAGAAGCTCTGATCCTGTTCTGACGCCCTCCTCCGCCACCCAGATGTCGCTCCTCTGGCTCATGACTCTGAGACAAGTGCGACACATGCGACCTCGCATCATCAGGCACGTAAGCTCCATTTACTGAACCTTTCCACACAAGACACATGGAGAAAATAAAATTTTTTTATTTCCAAAACTGAAAATCTTAAAAAAAAAAAAACCCTAGGCTGCTGCAACACCCAGGGAAGTGTGTGGGCGAAAAACAAACAGCCTTCAACACAGTAAAAAAAAATAGAAGAGAAAAAAAAACACACAAAGGCTGTGACCAGGATCACACCCAGCCAATTCATCTTCCCAGGAAATGACCAAGTCATTCTTGGCAGGGTTGGGCAAGAACACTGGAAGCATGCTTGGGATTCCACCCAGTTGAATCAGTTGTCAAGTGAGAGTATTGTATTTATTTTTAGAGTATGTGTCAAGGCTGTTTCTGTTTCTCAGAAATGAAGAAAATTATACTTCATAAGACCATATCGCTTCTTGGAATTGACAACTGAGTCCACAATAATGAGTTGCAAAATGACTAAAAAAAATTCCCAGCCATTAATAAGGAATCGGAATAATTACTGTATTTTCTTTTAATTGTGAAAGATGATTGTCATGTGACAAAACCTTTTAAAATTAATTTCCATGAAGAATTTTGTTGACATTTTACACTAGCTGATGTCTCATGAAAAATAAAAACTTGCTGTAATTTACTTAGTGGTTTTCTGTCAGTATTTTGCAGCATACAGTCAACCCCCATCTAACGGACTTGATTTGTGCAAGGGACAAGTCTGTTAGACAAAAAGTCCTTTGCACGAATTCAATTACAAAAAAAATTAAAAATTTCAATTTTCAACACTAACTTTAATCCAAAAGAAGTCTGTTTGGTGGATTTTGTCTGTTGGGTGGGAGGAAAAACTGCTTGCAGAGCTGGTCTGTTTGGCGAAAATCCCTTACACGGGAGGTCTGTTAGGCGGGGGGCCACTGTATTTTTATTTGGGCAGTTGATTTTCAAGGGTATATATATGAGTACAGTATTTGGGTTGAAAAATCAGTGGACTGAAGATTAGAGACAACTGCAGTCATTACTAGGCTATGCTTTGTAACCTTTCTTTTGATTGGCTACATGGGTTTTTATTTGGATTCTAGTTTAACCATCTGGCATAAAATATACATTTATATAGGACCATCTGCTATGAAATAAATTTAGTCTTGGACAATACTGCAAGACAAGATACGGTATACCTTCCTTAAAAATTCTTGAGAATTTGTCAAGCACCTGACATTCACCTTTTATAAATACAGTATATTAAAATGGTTGATTTATCTCAATTTCTCAAAGGTTGAGAAGTTGTTTATAGTTCTCTTTCAATTCATAAATACAGTCATTATTTTGAATTAGGATATGTTCTGTAAAACCTTTCTTGATTTAATGCATGGAATTGTCCATTTTGATTTCTACCTCTTACTTTACAATGAGTTGCAGAAATGCTTGAGGAGGCCACAAAAAAAAGAGACTCACCCTTTTCATGATGGTACATCCTGGCCCTGGGGATGCTCCTACCAGAGTACATGGAAACTGCATCCCAGTCCTTGATGGAGTTGGTGGGGTGCAAGGAAGTCAAAGAACCCAGTGAACCCAGGGATGCTAGAGGGGGACCCCCAATGGTGGAGTTGAACAGTGCTGATGCACCCAGTCCACCTTCTTTCATCAACACTGGAGACATTCCTGGCTTCATAGTGGCCTTGTCACGGCATCTGGCATACATGAATTTTTTTTAATTTACAAAAGCTCTTTTCACATTGATGATTCTGAGCACTTTATTAAACCAGGCCATGATTGCATGTTGGATATAAAATTTTCCATTGTACAGTCTTGTCTTACAATTCCTGAGTATATTGGAATTTAGGATATTTTGGTTTCTTTAGCTCTGACATCCATGGAATTGAAGCTTATTATTGGTCCCAAATCAAAAATTTGAAAATGCAATTGAAAGGATTTTTCCAAATAATTTTATGAACCAAAATAGCATGCATTTTAAAAATTGCATCAGTTGACAGACAATTTTGCATCTTTAAAAATGAAAAGTAGGAAAATATCCTGGCACTGCTGGCCAAAAGGGTTGATTTGAAATGGATACTAACCTACTGCAGCAAATGAAAACTATCACTGCTAGAACCACAGTGATACAGATGGCGCTGCTTGCAGCAATGATGATCCTGTCCATGTGGCTCTGTGTGCGGGACTCTGTCCTGACCTCTCTTCCAGGGATGCTAGAGGGGGACCCCCAATGGTGGAGTTGAACAGTGCTGATGCACCCAGTCCACCTTCTTTCATCAACACTGGAGACATTCCTGGCTTCATAGTGGCCTTGTCACGGCATCTGGCATAAATACATTGTTTTTTATTTACAAAAGCTCTTTTCAGATTGATCATTCAGAGCAATTTATTAAACCAGGCCATGATTGCATGCTTGATGTAAAATTTTCCATTATACAGTCTTGTCTTACAATTCCAGAGTATGTAGGAATTTAGGATATTTTGGTTTCTTTAGCTCTGACATCCATGGAATTGAAGCTTATTATTGGTCCCAAATCAAAAATTTGAAAATGCAATTCAGAGGATTTTTCCAAATAATTATATGAACCAAAACAGTATGCATTTTAAAAATTGCATCAGTTGACAGACAATTTTGCATCTTTAAAAATGAAAAGTAGGAAAATATCCTGGCACTGCTGGCCAAAAGGGTTGATTTGAAATTTATACTAACCTACTGCAGCAAATGAAAACTATCACTGCTAGAACCACAGTGATACAGATGGCGCTGCTTGCAGCAATGATGATCCTGTCCATGTGGCTCTGTGTGCGGGACTCTGTCCTGACCTCTCTGCACTGACCAAATGGCACACTCTCAGGGGTCAGATCTGAGTGCTCCAGGGACACCACACATACCACAATGCATTCCTGCTTTGGAAGGAATTTTCTCATCAATCAGACCTGCTTTTTTGCCATCATAAATCAATCAATAACCCCTTTCAGTGCTCCAAAGGTCACTGACATTTCTTCTCATGATCCAAATACATTTGCATTCAAGCTGAATATTATCTTTCTCCCACACACAACCAGTGAAAATGTATACAAGAAAAAAGAAAGTGAGAAAGTGGACTGACCTGATTAGGCACATTCTTGATCCTGAATTCCCTCTCAGAGGAAGCCAAGGGGGGACCTTGCTTGAAAGCAGTGTCACCAAAAAGCCTGTAAACCACTCTGAATCCCAACAGATTTGTGGAGAGGGACTCCCATTGGATGATTACAGAAGTATCCTCTCTAAAGGCTTCTGTCACCAACACACTTTGGTCCTTGCTAACAGCAGCAGACCTGGCACCACTTGAGGTGGGATTCAGTTTTGTCACTATATTTGGTTTCCTGGCAGTGGAAGGCTTCACTCTGTCAAACACTGTCATGGTTGGAATCAGTTTGGTGGTTTGTGGGATTTGGGTAGTTGTAGTAGTTCTAGTAGTGGTGGGAGCAGTAGTAGTTGTAGTTGTAGTAGTAGTAGTTGCAGTGGTAGTTGTAGTTGTGGGTCTCTCACTGGTAGTTGTGGTAACAGTAGTGAAGCCAGGAGTGGTTCTCAAGGGAAAGTTTGGGGGTCTCACTGGTCCTCTGTTGCCTTGAGGCCTTCTCCTGTTTTGAATGAACTCCTGCACTCTGTCATCCAAGGCTGGTCTAGTTCTTATGCTGGTAGTAATGACTTCAGTAGTGGTGGCCACACTCTGGGTCCTCTTAGCCTCACACACAAACTCTGTCAAACAACATGATTCAAGTCAGCCTGCAATGAAAAAAAAACTGAGCTAAAAGGGGTAACTCACCATCAGGGGAAATTTGGTAAAAGGTTCTGTCTCTAAGATAGTCTGGTGAACCACAGAACTGAGGGTTTCTCTCCCTGCTGGTAACCTGTAGATCATAGTCTCTGACCCACTCAGCAATCCACTTAATGCGACAGTCACACTTCAGTGTCTGGCTACCCAAACTTAAACCCCTCAAGGTAGTCTTCAGGTGCTGGAAGGACTCCTGAGGCATGGTTTGTAATGGGTTACCATCAAGAGCCAACAAAGTCAAGGCCTTCATTGACTCAAATGCCCCCCTGGGAATGTCTTGGATCTTGTTGAATCCAATATCCAATACCTTTATAGGAGAATAAAAATGGGCATCAGCCACCAGCAGCCTTGGGATGAAACTAATGCAAAGTCTTACCCTTAGTTCACTGAGTTTCTGCAGAGCAGCTAATGGGTATATTTCCAGGAAATTATTGAGCAAGGACAAGGAAGACAACGTGTCTTGCAGCCCAAAGAAAGCATCTTCAGGCAACTCTTTTATGAAGTTTCTTTCCATGTTTAAAGCAGTGAGGGAGTTCAGGTCTTTCAGCAAGGCATTATCAAATGTTGCCAGGTTGTTTTGAGCCAAGTCCAAGAATGCCAAGGATGTCAAGTTCTTTATGGCACCTGGGATTTCCTTCAACCTTCACACAGCATGAAAGACAATGGTCAAATTCACTTTCAGTGAACCAATCTTTGACAAAGAATTTGGAAAATCATGTTCATGAGTTTTTAGCACATCAGATAACTTTGTAAATGAAGGATAAGTAGTCAAAGGAACTACTGTACTTTCCTGATTAACACAAAGGAAGAAATATTGAGATTGACACTCACCCACTGCCCTTGAGGTTTAGATTCTTCAAGGCCTTCTCCAGGCCTCTAAATGCTTTATCACCAAGTGTAATATTATTGTCAGCCAGCTTCAGGGTCTGAAGCTTCAGAGTGATGAAGGAATTGTCAGGCAGGAAACTGATCTTGTTCCTGCTCAGGTCCAAAAGCACCAGCCTTCTCAAAGTCCTGAGTGCCTCAACAGGAGCTTCTTCCAACAAATTCCCCTGAAGATTCAGGTTCACCAAAGTCTCTTCCTGTCCAGCAAAGGCATCATTGGCAACTCTGGCCAGTCTACAATTTGACAACTGTAAGTTGGTGACTCTGATGGAGCTGAAAGCTGCCTGTGCTAATGTCCCAATACTGGAGTCATTCACATACAACAAGTGTATGTGTCTGGTTTTCCCAACATGCTGATTCAAAGCTGTGAGAAGCAGTCCAAAGTCAACAGTGTTGCACTGGATGGACAGGTCCTGGTTTCCAGGGTTTGTATTGCACAAACAACCAGTGTTCAGTGGGGTAAGATTTCTTGGCCAGGGGCAACTCTGTTGTGCTGTCATTGGTGACACCAGCAGCATCAGCACAAACACATTTACTTTCCCACCCATCTTCAAGCAAATCATAAAAGGAAGATGAATTCAAACCCCTTATCAATGCCACAGAGGTGTTTTCAAAAAAGTGTACCTTAGAATTAGATGTTCCAAAACATTCTTAGAAGTGTTCTAATAAAATATAGCTTTTCAACTTTGAATGTTGACCAAAATACCACACTTTCAATTTGAAAAAAATACTAATATGATGGCACAGAGCAAAGTGTGCTACATTGTAATAATTACAATGTAATTTCTGCTAACCTGCACAAGAAATTGAAGGATCTTTCAGTTTTCAATTCAGAACATTTTAGAAGAATGATTTTAAAGATTTCATTACAGTAATTTGAATTAAATTTCTTTGGACAAGCAAGTTTCATGATTACAGTACTATAGTGCAGTAGTATAATTTCAGCTCCAGATTTGAGATTGATAAAAACTGATTTCAGGCAAGCTTCTCTACATTTGATGTAGACTTTTTCCATTAGCATTTGACTTGCACAAAATTGTAAAACTGATGCTAAATTTTAAAGCAACCTTCAAATGCAGCCAAAAAAGCAAGGGCTAAAATATCAGAACACTTCTCAAAATGGGAATATGGTTGTCAGTATTGGGAAATTTCTCTAAAAATAAGTTTCATGCATTTCAATATTTGGAGTTTTCCAGCAATTATATTTTATTCTGTTCAGGAAGTGAGAAGACATTCAGCTAATTAATTATTTTTCTTTCTGTAAATAAGCAGGGGGAAATTCAAAGAGGAATAAATTAATAAGAAAATATTACTATTAAAATTTAGACAATTTTCTTGCAACAGAAAATGACTCTAACAAAGATTTTTCCACAAAATTCATGATCCTAAGCTCCATCGGTTTTTTGTTTCTTTTTTTTTCAATTCTGAGAATAAGTCACACCATCAGCACTAGCATAATGGAATACCGTAGATAAAACGCACTTAGAATTGAGGACTTCACCTCAAAAAAAGACTTTAAAAAATGCCACTGAAAAAAATTAGAACATGCTTCTAGAAATATGACGCGTGTTTTCACAGGAAAGCTTAATGACAATAACTAGCTGAACGTCGTCCACCAGCTAATTGCTCACTTCACCCCAGCAATTTCACAACACGAACCCACAGAATATTCATGCAGAAAATGCACAATAATTCCCCGCTTTCCACAACAACAAAAAATTAATAACCTGCGAAAACTAATTCCCCAAAATGTCACAGAAACAATTACTTGGTGACTTCCGGGACTTCTTCGTCGATCCCGAGATGAACGAGGTAAATGATGCGGATGCGAAGCATAAACCGGACATGGGGAAAAAAAAACCAATTATTTTATTGTGCCACGTTCATCATTGAAGATTACACACGAAAGCCAACAAAATAACCCGTTTTCGGATGAGGAACCACGTTGCCAAGGTTACCTCTGAAACAAGACTGAGCACAGCAGAAACCGGACTTGGAGCTTTGAGCATAAGGCATATTTTCTCACCGGCTCCCGGGACAAGGAGGAATATAGTAAGCTTTCCAGGACACTCATTTTTGTGATATATGTCATTTTCCAGAAAATGATCATCAGATTTTAGAAATACCATTGTTTTGCCCCAATTTTTCAAGGAATGCAAAAAGATAATTTCTGTCAAATTTTTATGATGACTTCTAATCGGTATCCCTGTGGAAAAATATTGAAAATTATATTTCGCTTGTGGTTCATCCCAGGGCTTCAATTTACTGTTATACAATTTTACAAACTGTATTTTAAATAATGAAGTGGTCATACAAAAAGTGCATCAGAAATTAAAATGATAAATACTTTGAAATTAAAATAA
>CAJPEX010005142.1:0-17743 GCA_905338405.1 Notodromas monacha | reverse complement strand
AAGGAAGCAATTATCTATGCTTCCATGATTTCTGTTTCTAGGCTTTCTAATCGGTTTCTTCTGAAACTTCCAAAAAGGGTATTCTGTAATTTAATGTATTTCTAAGATAACACCATTTTTAAGGCCGAACGGCATGACCCGATATTGCATTTGACCTCGCGGGGTCCAAAACGCGGTTTTGGGGCGATCCTCCATGGAAATTGGCAGGTGATGGAACGCGGAATGCAGATCTAAGCTGCAAAAATACGCATTATTGCGCCCGAGCGCGTCTAACAAGTCTTGTATGACGGGCATCGGATCCCGGTCGTCCGCCAAAATATTGTTAATACCTTGGTAATTTTCGACCATGTGCCACCTTCGATGAGGGAGGGCGTTGGGGTCTGGGTTCTTTTTTCGCGTGAGAAATGCTGGCAAGTTATACGGCGACGAGGCGGGCTCAATGAGGCCTGCTTCTAAGTATTCGTCCACCAAGGCTGAAAATAAAATGTTCATCTCGGCAGATTGACGAAAAGACTTGGTGTTCGGGATCTCGTTCGAGGTTGTCTTAAGAGCCACCATATGCTCTGGAAAAAAGCCGCGACGGCCGGACCATTGATGAATTAAGTCTGAATGCTGAAGAAGAATTTCGGTTACCCGTTTTTGCTCCCTTTCTGACCCGTCGGTGAAATTAATCCCTTCCCCCAGTGGTATGGTTGGAGGTGCGCGATTTTGGATACTCCGTTGGAATCCGACGAACGCGCGATCGCCGTCAATGGTCAGCGCAAGTGGAAAATGTCGGAGCGCGGTCCTGCCAAGGAGGATGGGTGGGTCTGAGAGGTGGGGTAAAATCAAAAAAGGAATCGAATATTGAAGGCCGCGAAAGGTGAAATCGATAGTCACTTGTTGGGCTACAGAAGGGGTATCCGGAGTTAACGCCGTTAAGACGTGGATAGAGCAGGGGCGGGGGGATAATTTAAGGGAATCAACTAACCGTTGTGACACGAACGCGTGAGATGCTCCGGTGTCCACTAATGCGGGAATGAAGGAGTCTCCAACTTGTAAAGGAAGGACAATCGGAGGAGGTGCGGCGAGATCCGTATCCACACAGTGAGCCGCATTCACTGTGGCGGGCGCCTGTTTCCCTGTAACAAGAGTGGACAATTACGTCCAACATGTCCCGGGGCATGACAATGAAAACAATAAACAGAATTTGAGTTCGCGTTTTGTGTCGGATTTGTTGCGGCAGGACGTTGCGCCTGGTTTGGAGCCGCGTTCTCTGCGGATGCGGGTCTGGCTCGGTTTTGCTGCCTCAACAAGATCCAACAATCTTGTGGAGAATGTCGAACGTGGGCTTGGTGCCCTTCGCACCATTGTCTTTGGGGTCGGGGGTTGTGGGACGACTTCAAGGTAGGTTTTGAACTGGTTCCGCTTTGGTTCGTGGCGTGGTGGTGCAGACAGTATCTTTCGGCTTCTGCTATTGCCTGCAACCCGGTCCAGTTACGATCATCGATCCACTTCTGACGTAACTCGTCTTGTAGCCCGGATGGGGCGGCGAGGACCAGTTGTTCGATCAGCATCTTGTTTCGGATGGTCTCTGCGGATACCGGTTGCTGAGGTGGCGCAAGAAACGAGTCAAACGAGTGTTCTAACCTGCTGGCGAAGCTCACGTAGCTTTCCCCCGACTGTGGACGTAGTAACCGAAACCGGTCCAGGCAATCCAGGTGAGGCGTGGGATGAGAAACTGCGATTGCTGCGGCAAGGTCCTCGAATTCCCTGATTCCGCATCCGTACAAGATGGACGCCGTTTCGCGAACCAGGGGTAGGGTCTTGTTAATTAGACACCAAACCTTAGCGTCGGCGGAGACGTTGTTGATCGCCGGCATACGGCGTATCTGGTCCGCATAGTCCTCGAATGACTCTGAATCGCGTTGCCGCGGGAGGTCGGACAGCTGCGGTTCTCCTGGATAACGGTTGGGGGGCGGTTGACTCACGGTTGTTGCTGGCGATGGACTGGCGACGATGATCTCCTGACGGTCAAGGGGAGTCCAGGTCGTGATTTGCAGATCCAAGGGGCGGAGGTGCCAGCCCGGAGGCGGTATCCAGCCCGCGGCGAGGGACTGCGGGATCCTGTTGGTCTCCAAAAGTGTCACGTAGTCCAAACGGTTGTTACCAGCTGGTGGGCCCAAACGATATGCCTCAACCAGGTACTGCAGGGTGGGTAGCGGGATAACGTCCCACTGGTTCCCGGGTGTCGCCAGAGGAGGTGCCAGTGGTGCAGGGTTCCGCTGTTGAGGGTTTTTGGCTGGAAGCTGCTGAGCTGTGGATGACCCGGCGGCATCTTCCGCTGGCGGAGTCTGAACTTGCTCAGGGGGCACATACGGCTGTGCCGCGGCC
The DNA here is from genome assembly GCA_905338405.1 of Notodromas monacha. Lineage (NCBI taxonomy): Eukaryota > Metazoa > Arthropoda > Ostracoda > Podocopida > Cyprididae > Notodromas > Notodromas monacha. The sequence continues at coordinate 15,370 of CAJPEX010005142.1, read as the reverse complement.
TTGGAGTTTTCCGTGTTTCGCGTCATTGCTTTAGTGACGTTGACGCGATCAAAGTTCTGAAGCCGGACAAACCCCCTCATTCCAAAATACATTCTCAGGAGCCGGTCGCAGTGTTTCATCTGACATAAAAGATTCAGGTGTGTCGTCTACTGTCGTTGTGTTAAAGTGTTTTTCAGTGTTTGTATTTTTTGTTGACAGAAGCACAAAGGTTAAGAGCGAAGTGAAGTACACTGGATCTCATCCGCCTCTCCTCCAATCTTGATAACCATCTTTCTTCCGGTTCTTGTCAGGGTGGGAGATTTGGTCGAGTGTTTAAAGTTTAGGAATATTTGGTTAGATGTCGTTACTAAGGTGGACCGGGAGGTATACCTTACTGAAACTACGGCATCAGATACGGGGCAGACTTCGGGTCTATGTCACATCCCCGGTGGGCTTTTCCGCGGAGGCATTTCCATGGCAGACACTTGTGCAGCCGTTCCTGCTGCGGGAATTGAATTCCATGGTGTTTTATGAATCGGCATTTACTTCGGATTATACATGTATTTGATCCAAAATTTGTTCTTCCATTTTAAGGAGGTTTGTCAATATAGTAGGCTTTTCAAACTGTGTGCACACGTTGAACAATGGATATCAAACAGAGAGCTTAGGTCGCGAAGGTACGGATAGCGGCTGGTAGAGGTCAGATGTTCTCACTCATCCCCTCAAGACGGTACTGTACAGTACAGGCCATGTGGAATATTTCTGTATGGTATCCATTGTGAAAGCTGTGCACACAGTTTTATATATCAAATGAATGGACGACACTCCGTAAAATGGTGAAAGTCCCAGTCTAGTGTACTTTAGCGATGCCAGTGAAACGCACTGTGCGCGTCGAAGCGCGCGGCCATTAATTTTACCGTGCTGTCCTCTATGTACCCTTGCAAAGAGTGGCACATGACGTGGCTCAGTAAAAACGACGCGGCGTCGTTTTTACTGAGCCTATAGCAAAATAGAATTTGACATTTTTTCTTCATTTTGATGTATTTTCAAGCCTAGCAGAATAGAATTTTCATTTTGCTAGGCTTGAAAATACATCAAAATGAAGAAAAAATGTCGGATCAATTTCTTCAATTTTCTTGCCAATGAATTCTAAGGAATTTGTTATATATATTTTTTTTAATTTGTTTTTTCTCATGTTGGGTGCAGGCAAATGATAGCAGTTAGAAGATCAGTTCTTTATGGTCATTATTGTTTTCGAGTTGCTAAAATGGCCCGCTTCCCTAAAGGCGCTTCGAGTTGCCCGCTTTCCTAAAGGCATTTTTTCCGATTTGAAAACTTTTCGTTGTGCAATTTTTTCCTCGATCACAATAATGTTTTACTCGGTAGACGAGCTGCCAGCGAAGATTGCTTGAATTCCACGCGAAAATATATTGCTGCGCTTCAACCCTCCCCCTTTTTTTTTGAATTTCAACGAAGAAATTATTCAGAGCTGAAGCATTTTCCCATCTTCTGAAAGAAAAGAATAAAAAAAAAACATTTCTACTCACCGGTCTTTGGTATGTTCTCCTTGTCCTGGGAATCGGCGGCACGCAATTTTTGCGCATCGTCAGACAAGACGCAATTGCCGAATTTCCGTCCGTGATTGCAAAGCCTTGCTGTGCACAACGGCGTCTCTGGGCCAGCCTTTACCTTGGAATAAAATTGTTGGAGAAAACTGTCGAAGAAAACCCTTATTATTCAACCGTGATTTCGTTTTCTCCCTCTCAATGCATTCCATTCAACGCAAAAAAGAAATTGGCAATCAGAAATGATTTCTTCGTACACGACGAAAAAATTGACAAAAGATTTTCTAAATTATACATTATACAGTAGAAAGAAATTCCATAATAATTTACCCGGATTTTTAATTACTCCGCATCGTTTTAAAATTAATATTCAACGTGTGAAGAGACTCGATTTTGAAATGCGGAAATCAGAGTCCAGAACATCGCATATAACGTTTTAAAAAATTCAGCAATGAATAAAAAAATTGCATCACGGGTATACATATTTCATGAAGGTTCATTTAATTGGAAATAATAAATTGAAATTGTGGATATTGTCAGGTGTAGATGACAAATTCTTATTTGAAATAAGATAAAACCGTACGCAGCCTTTAGGAGGCCGGATCCTCCTGAAGGGAGTCCCTTAGGCACTCGTTTATTTCAGTGCACCGGATGCGCAGAATCGGACCAAGATCATAAACCCTCAAGATATCTCAATCACACAATCCACATAGCACACAAGACAAGTCCTCAGAGAAGGAAACCAATTCCAATCGCTAGCAACCATAACAAAGTAACGCTACTTGCAGAGTGCTGGCTCCGGAGCCTCATGGAGTTCGACATTCATTATCATTATCTTCCCACCCGGTTCCGCCAGGCGGTAACCAGGTGCCATTCAGCACCTTGGTTCTGGTGGTGCTTCGGGACTTTTTGCGTGTGTGGAGCCCGAGCTAGGATGCTACACTCCAATCTCGCCATGCACTCTCACCACCCCACAAAATCCCCCCCCCCCCTTTGGATGCTGACGGCCGACAGCTGGAGGGATCCAAAGGACCCCGAAGTCGGGGTCGCAGAGATGTCGCTTCTCTGCAGGGGCCTGGGAGGGCGGGTTGGATCGGCCAGCAAGGGCACGCAGCATCCTCGAATGGCAAGGGACGGTGAAAATGGAGGCGCGCGTGTGCACCAATGCCTGGAACAGAAAGGCATTTCAGTCAGTCATTCAGTTTGGGGATGTCGCCCAGGGCGGACATCCCAAAAGTGCATTAGAAGCAAGTGTCAAAAGGTCAAAATGGTCAAGTGAGTCCCAAGTAACCGTGTCCAAATACTTTGTCAAAATTCGCAGTGGCACCCGTTTTAGCCATTCCCAGTGTGGGTGATGCTGGTTGGATCCCCGTTGGCGTCTCGTAGTGTTCTTCTGAGGTGGCTTCAGGATGTGTACACGGCGGGGGCCCCCTGGGGATAAAGGAAGGCCTGTAGACTGTTTTGGGCTTACCCTGATTTGTCATTTTTTGTCGCGGGATCCTCTCAATCCGTAGCTTCCAACCTTCTCCCAAGCGGAGGTAGGCCCTAGTTTGAGGAATGTCGTTGCGTTTCATCCCCTTTGCCGTTGCTCAAGGAGCCGGAATTCAGGGGGGTTGTCTTTCATGTGTACTGTCGCTGCCGGGGCCAGATTTAGGTTGAGGGCAACAACCATTGCACCCGGAGCCGGCTTTTGAGGTTGCAAATGATTGTGCAGCCGCAGAGTGCTTATAGGCGAGTTACGGTGGTAACGAGTATAGGCGAGTTACGGTGGTAGTGGTTCAGGCGAGTTACGGGTTTCCAGAGTGCTGATGTTGTTGTCCTTCTCCTCGTTTCAGAAGGTTTGTTGTAACCAACAGAAAAGCAATCGCGCGCAAAAGTCAAGCAAAAAAAAGGTAATCTCAACCAAAAACGGCAAGAGCATTCAACAGATAGCGGTGCAAGACAACCAGCGCAACAAAGGAGCAACATCGAACATCCGGAGAGGACATCAGAAGAAGAGAAAAAAAGGTTAGTGCAGAAACAGGATGGATTTGCCGCGAAAGCAAGGCCTGAGTGGAGATCACCCGGCCACCACAAAGCGCCGCTTTGTTATCCTTATTTTTAGAAAGATCAATGAAAGACACTATCGCAGTTAAGAAGAACGTCTTCTTCTGCACGCAATTAGTCTAATAAAGATTTTTAGAAAGGTTCTTGTTGAAAAACAGTTCTTCTAAAGAAAAGGACATCGGGCTCAAAGATTCACTTAATCTGAAGAGCAATATTTCTGCACTTATGCATATAAAGAAACAATGAAGTTGTTTGCGGTCTGCAACAATGAATACCAGATATACACTTCGCGGACCTTAAATAGATTCAGAATAAACCTAAGTGAATTAGACTTCTCGTTATAAAGATGTGAATACGTATATTTCTTTGTTACTTCAACAAACGCCAGACCAACAATGAATACCAGATATACACTTCGCGGACCTTAAATAGATTCAGAATAAACCAGACATGCATGATGCAATTCAGTCTGGAAAACAGAAATGGGGACGGGGAATGACCGTACACCAGACACTGTAAAAGTACGCGTCATGACCTCCTCAGATTTGGATCTGAGTTGCCAGGCAGAAAGTATTGTTACGTTTTGGGACGTACAAAAGGAAAGATAGGAAGCGTCATTATAAACCTATCATAGGACACTCATATTAATATTTGATGACAAACTCACCCCTGACAATTTTGAGAAAAGTTCCACTCTTTTCAAGTTCAAAAGTCAAGTGAAATGTTTCCAAAGAAAGTGAACTGCCAAGTGAACTCAAGAATATCAATGATTTAGGAATATTTTGACAAGCCTGGGCATCGATTCCCATATGGCCATCAATTTCCAGCAAAATTCTGCATCAGGAAAGATATTTTGCCTTCCACTTATTTGTGGGGCACCCTGTGCTCAAGAATTCACACAGATGCTGGGAGTTCATCCAGGTTTCTGAGAACTGGAATGTGGCAAAAGTCACACACGGGAATGGAAACAAGTTCCCAAAACTTGATCTATGCCTTCCTGAGACATGATTGAGAGCAAATTGGCTCATTTCAGTCTCACTTCTGGAAGGGTCAACATCTCTTCAGGTGAGAACATTGTGAAAGTTTCCTGAGTGTTTCTTTTCTAGGTTTGTTCTGTGACTGCTCCCTGATCAGTTTTAACAAGTTTTAACCGATTTTTAGGTGTTTTTTGGGTCAGAAAAAAAAAAAGAAAAACGGCGGCGTCGTACGAGACAACGATTCGGGTTGGACACAGAAAATCGGTCATTTTGTCACAGTGGGGGCTTTCCAAGCATCAGGAATCATCAACAAGGTCATTGAGGATCTAGTGACATCATCAACAACACAAAATTCCAGCAACATGGGAATCTTCAGTGTGGTAGCAGTGACACCTATCATTTTGGTGGTAAGTTTCCAAACACAAAGATTTCCTCAAAACACAATTTTCAGTGATTCCAATTTTTGTAGATGGTGATGCTTCATGCAGCAGGAGGCTGTCTCCTTCAACCTCCTTTCGACCATACGTAACTACGGACACTACAGTTCTTCGGTCCCGTGATACTGAAGTGGTAACTGAAAGTTCCTAGGTTCGACCTAAACAGGACACACCGAATGTTCCCGAATTCCCCTCTGCGGCTAAGTCGGACTTTTTTCGCAGATTTTTGTGTCACTCCAGAGTGGAATTGAAAAAAACCTCAACAGTGTGTGCAGGGCGAAGTCCGGAAAAATCCTGGCATTTTTTTAATTTTCCACAGAAAAATTTCACCTGAAAATAAAAAAAATGAAAGCTTCAAGGCTCCCCTTTTTTTCCCTGGCCTTGTGTTGTTTCCCCATTCAAAGATTAAATTTAAGCTTGAAAGCCAGGAGGACAGGCTGGAGGTCAATACGGAAAAAGTCCGACTCAGGACTTTCCCAGCATTTCATTATCCCCGGAAAAAATCCGACTTCGCCCTCCCCCACCTGGCAGGGGTTGCATAACCTTGTGCAAAAATATAATGAGGAAGTTGGAGGAAAGCTGGTATGCATTGATGCCTGTGATGTCAAGAAGCCAGGGCACTATGACTTCACCATTGACTTTCAAGGATCCAAGCTGGATTTGTCCTGTGTGGCTTACAAGGGCTTAAGGGTTGGTTGTTTTTCCCTTTTTCTTTCCATTCTGAAAAATATGAACAGAATAATCAGTTCCTTGAAATTCTTTCAGAGAGTGAAGCTGTTCAAGAGGACTTTCTGCAGGGGCAGGTCAACTGGTATGGAGGGTGTCATTGACCCTTGGGACTTCTGCTTCTTCAAACAAGGGAGTGAGTACCCTTTTATTTCCCTTTTCCTTTTTTGGTTTTAGGAACAGAATAACAGAATTCCAATTTTTTCAGAAAAACCAGAAACAGACAAAACAGCTATGGAGGTTACCAAGGAAGAAGTTCTTCAACAAAACTCTCTGGATTCCCAACCTCCATCCTTGGTTCCTGAAATGAAGATGGAAGTGTCAACATCCACTGAGAATCCTCTTCAGGCCATTAGTGTACACAGTGCCACTCAGTCTCCTACAGCTGCTACACCTGAACAGAGCCTGTCTTCACCCTTGGCGCCTTGGATCTTGTCAAGGACTTCTGCATCTCCCAGGGTCACAGGAATAGTTCCATCAGCTGACTTGGGTTCCTCTCCTCCCACATCACTTCCAGCTGATGTTCCGAACGTGACCTTTACTCCGTTCATGACTTCTCCACCAATTGGATCAACAAAAACATTGTTGGGTGATGGAAACCCTCAGGTTGTTGATGCAATGGGTGGTTGGATTCCATTGGGACCCACCATGGCACCTATTCCAAAAACTACAGAGATAGACAATTTCTCCAAGGTCATGAATGACTTGGGTAATGTTTCTCAAGTTAACATCTCTGCCAAGTTTGCGGATGGTACCATTGTTCATGCTGTGGTTCCTTCTTGGCTTTTACAAGCCTTCATTTGGTTGATTGTTGTCCTGGGCATAACCTCACCAATTGCTTTTGGAATTTTCTGTTGCTGCCAAAGGTTTAAGGTTAAGGTGTGTAGTTTTTAGTACTCACTCTAGTATTCCGAATTTAAACCAGGTTTCGGGTTGTTTGCTTGCTTTTTGCCTGCTTTGGGTTAAAAGAAGGATGAAGAGTCGAAAGAAAAAGGCCATAAACGTAGTAAAAGGGAATCTCGGTCATTTCCAAACCCTTCTTTCGAGGAGGAGATTGAGATGGCCGAATTACCTTCATTGGCCACTATTTGACCCTTAATGGCTTCTTTCCGTAAGTTCTGCATGACCGGTTTTGCTTCTGCTTTTTGTTGCATCTTTTCTGTTCCTTCAGGTCCGGCCAGAACAATTGAGTGCAGCAGAGGTCTTTGCGCGTCTGGGCTGGCCTCTCCTGCGTGCTTGGATGCTGAGGAGGCTGAATTCTAGTCCTCCTCCAATTCCTGAGGCTATTCCATCCAGCAACATTGATGATAATATCAGCCTGGACAGCTTTCATACTGTGGCTGTCGTGTAGAAGCGCGCAGTATTTTATGTTGTTGATGCGCGTGTAGAGAGAATTATAAGTAGGAGGACTTCAATAAAAGATATTGTCCTCTGACTTTTTGCATTTTTATTGTTTTTGTTTTGTTCTCTCCACAGCTTTCTACATCTACATCTGAAGTCATCATCTTCACCAGCATCCAGCTCTTCAGTTGTTTCTGCCTTTTTTCTCTTCTGCAGGTGTAAAAACTCCAAAACTTCTTTTTGCATAACATATATAGATAGATAGATTTGACAGCAAACATCAGACATAACATACACATAACATTGGTGTAAATATAAACCGATCATGACAGCTAAATTGGTTGTAAGCAAGGCTATGACATATATAACAACCTGCTCCACAGATGTTACTTGATGGCCATAAGTCCAGTAGTTGCGTTAATTTGCAACCTCGGATATTGTGGGATGGAAGGTGCATTTCTAGCGGGGACTAATTCAATATTTGTGCCTTCCAGTAAGTTCAGATTTCTCCTGCGTCGTCTTAGAATTACATATCGAATTTTTGCGAAACATAAATAAGCTATACTCAATAAAATGATAGACAGAAGTACTACAGATACAATTAGATATATGTAGCCATAATCTCTAAAATGTAACTGTAAATCACTAATGTCCTCTGCCACACTACTTCTAGGTTTAAATGCCGGAATTTCTTCCACTGCATTAATTTCTACATTTTCCAATTTTGGTAAAATATCTTGAAATGGTCCATTGACCAATGTGTATCTGCAGTTCTGATTAAATTTAATAAATCCGGAGTATGGCAATTCGTATGCATTTTCTGATGCAGGTGTTTCTTTGTTAGGACTCTCAGCGCAATATTGAGTAATTCTCCCCTTATCCGTATCTATATAGGCAAACTCATCCTTATCTAGTTGAATCACCATATTTTCGGGCATCTCCACTAACTGCATTTTGCAGGCCACTTGTATCAGTTCATCATTTGCACCTTCTTGTATTTGCTTGATACAAAGACTAGCGGGGCGTACTGGGAGATGTCCTGCATGACAAATTTGACAGCCTGATTGACCTATCCTTGGTAGACATTGAGGTATCTCTGACCCATAGGCTGCATAATAGTTGTCACCTCTTTTCAGCAGGAAAGGATGTTTAATTTCAGTCTGCATCCATTTAGGTGAACCAAGGTACGTTTCTCTAGCAACAGGGATGGCATGAATTCTGGACATGTACACAACCTCGTCAGGGGCTACCACTGGGACAATTGTCATGGTTCTAAATTCACATACACTTGTCTGATTTTTGATATTTTCGCAGGTGAATGATCCCACAGTTACCGGGTTGGATTTGATCATTTCAAATAAATCGAGAGCAGTTACTTTTGTCTTAGCATATCTTGGTTCCGTAGTTAGAATTTCTTCCAACACAGATTCAACAACATGAATGTCATAAAGATGAATCAGAAAGACAAACTGTTTGATTTTTTCAAGATCATCTTGCAAGGTTTCTGCTAACATATTAAGATGAGCCAATTCAGACCCTAGAAGCAAGGACTTCATCCAAAATTTGTTTTCGCTCTTGTTGGTGGACTTAATATCTGAGAGCAATGAGTCAAAAATGGTCTTTAATTCATACTCGTCAAACGCGACTAAAGCTGAAGGTTTTACAAAGGCTCGTTTGTCTGCTGCTTGCAATTTTGTGATAGGTGAAATTCCTCTGTGAACTATTGGTAAAAGATTGACATAACGAACTTCCCGTCTGATATTTGTAGGTACATTCACGAATCTCAATGACAAATTTTCAAGAGTCACATCTATGATCTTGGTTTTGTGAATTAAGAGGTCCATGGCTATTTTTGCTGGGGCAATAAGTGTTAAATCGCCTGCTTCCACGGCATCGTTGGTTTCCGTAGCAAACGCTTTTACCTCTTTTTGGATGTTTTCTACCAGGTGGTAAAATTTTCCAACGTTAATCACAGATTCCATAGTCCAAAATGTGGTTGGAATGCACATCTGGCTCATATCTTCAATAGTAACTCCTATGTTCCCGGGAAAAGTCCTAATAGGGGAGATTTTGTCCAGTCTATTGCTATTTGATATAATTCCCCTATCTTCGGTCACTTCCTCTATTAATAACAAAAGGCTTACTGGACAGAAGATATAGCACAAGAAAATGGTTCGCGTCGTCACCATGTTGCCAGGATCGCGTTGTTTGGTCGACTGGCTGTGCGCATGGCAACTAGTACTTATCTGGTACTGACGATGCTCTTTCCCTTGTCTGTCCACGCGTGCGTTCTGGTATGATGTTATCTGCGTCTATTCCGCTTAGCATGCGAGGCTTTGGTTCCTTTCCTTCCAGTTTTCGTTTAGCAGCTTCCTTTTTTCGTTCTTTCTTCTTTTGACTTTTGGACTTGCTAGAAACTTGCTGTGGTATTGTGGAAGCACCTCGCTCTGGTGTCTGCATTAGCGGCATCTGCGACCTTCTCGGAGTGCTGGTTGACTCGGGTGGAGCTAGGACGCTGTCTGTCACTGGGGGCAAGGTCGTCTCGCTCCCATGTTTGTCGTTCCCTCCATTGTCGTCAGACCCGGAACCAGGAGAGAAAAACTTGCCCAACTCTGTTGTAACTTCAGAGAGAAAGGATTTGTTTGATTTTCCGCTCCTGGGTGTTCCCGAAATAATCGTTTGATTAGGATCTGTAGCGGAAACAAAGGAATCATTAGCATCATCACCATCATTAGTTAGTTTAGGTTCAGGAGAGTGGGATGGTGTTTCATAAAACATTAAATCTGGGGCTGATACGTTTAGAGCAATTGTCTCGTTCTTTTCGTCATCAGTTTCAGCCACTGCTTCATTTTCCTCACTCGTTGACTGAGTTTCCTCTCCTTCTCCTCGTTCCATTGGGACATCCACGATTGGGATTTCTGCTTGTTGCCCATTTGCTGAGCCAGCATTTTCCTCGGTTTTCTCGGACTTGTCATCCTGGCTGGTGGTTTGCTACGAGACTGCGTGTTTGGGATTATCTTTTCTTCAATCTCGTCAAACTCTTCTATTTTGAGTTCGTTTGGGTTTTCAGAGCTTTCTGGCAATCGGGACTGGTACAGTCGGACGTAACTGGTATGAACAACATTGGTCCATTCTGGGTGCTGATCGTCTCGTATTCGTACAACTACTGGGTTAACAATTTCTAATATCATATAAGGGCCTTTATACTTGGCACTCCATTTCTTTCCTACAAAAGAGAGTGGATGCTGTTTCAGCCACACCTTATCTCCGACATTATACGTTGTTCCCTTACAATGTACATTTAAGCGTTCCAGATATGAGGCCTGTCCCTTTTGTATGGCTTTTTGTGCTTGTTCTCTAAGGGACTCTAACTTTTCTTTCTTTACCTCATAATATTCTCGTATACTCTGGAACTGCTCCAAGTTTTGTTGACTTTATAGCCAATTTCTTCTTGGTTTCATTCCAGTTACAATCTCAAAAGGAGACGCTTGTAAAGCTTCATGTTTCGAACTATTATGCACCCATGCTGCTAGTTTTAAAAGTTCATCCCAAGTACTCCGATTGTTGGGATGTAAATATAGGGCTAGGTATTCGTGGAGTTCTCTATGGGATCTTTCGTTTTGCCCATTGCCTTGGGGTCGATATGCAGTGGTCGTATTAGCTCGGGCACCCAGGAAACTGGCCATATCCCGGAACACACTACTTACGAAGTTTGTTCCACGATCGGTCAGAATACGTTTAGGGGCTCCAAATAAGCAAACCCAATCGGTCAAGAAAAGTCTTGCCGTCGTTTGGGCAGACGCGTCTTTCATTGCTGAGAAGACGATCCACAGGGATAATCTATCTTGTATGACCAGTATATATCGATTCCCTCTTTGGCTATTTGGGACAGGGCCCACCATGTCTACACTAACATCCTCAAAACAATTCTTGGGTATACCAGTACTCAAATAAGGGGTCTTATGGGCGAATTGCTTGGTTTTTTGGCATTCGGAGCAAGTTTTTACATATGCCGTAACATCTTTTTCAATATTAGGCCATGTAAATTCTTCCCGTATTGCGTATACTGTTTTATCAATACCGCAATGGCCCATAGATGGCGGGTCATGAAAACTAGAAATGATTTTTTCTCTGAGGGAAGGAGGTACCCAAACACGTTGTCCTTCAGCAGTTCGTTTCATCAGGATTCCGTCCTGTATTTCAAAGTCTGCTCCAAAAGGAATTTTTCCTTTTAGTGAGGCTGTTGCTCTCTGTAAAAGACTTCGAGACACATATGGGGTTAGGTTGGTTTCCAACAAAGTCGGTGACAGATAAGCACTCAGTTTTTTGCTTTTACTGTCTGGCGGGAATCGGCTCAACGCGTCGGCGTGAGGTATTGATAATCCCTTTTTGTACTCAACACAATATTCATATTTGTTGAGTTTCATAAACCAGGCTATAGCTTGACGGCTATCACTTTGTCTCTGGCGACTCAAGTATGGTATCGCAATGTGATCTGTACAGATCACAAAGGGATGACCCCACAAATATGAGCAAAATTGCGACACACCATAATACACAGCCAACAATTCTCTATCAGTGTTAGGATATCGGGATTCCACGTCATTAAGGGTTCTACTGGCACATCCAATAAGTACTTCCCTTTTTCCAGGTTTCTGCGTTAGAACCGCGCCAACCGCAATAGCGGAAGCATCCGTTGTTAGTATAAATGCATGGTTGAAATCAGGGAAGGATAGAATAGGTGCGGAAAGCAAGCATTTCTTCAGGCAATCTACGGCGTCTTGCTGGGCTTTTTGCCATTGAAATACGGTATCCTTTTTAAGTAAAAGGTACAATGGTTTGGCTTTCAGTGCAAAATTCTGAATATACGATCGGAAATATCCTACTAAACCCAGAAAGGCTTGTACACCTTTTACATCTACAGGGATAGGAAAATTTTGGATAGCTTCAATCTTTGTCGGATTTACTCGAATCCCAGTTTCGCTTATTAAAAATCCCAGATATTCAATCTGTGTGCGGAACAGCTGACACTTGGAGAATTTGACTTTCAGTCCCGCTTTGTCAAGACGCTGTAGAATGTCAGATAAATGAGTGAAGTGTTCATGGGCAGTTTGTGAGTATATAACAATGTCGTCGACGTAAATGTAAGCATAAATTCCCAAGCACCCATCCAGTACCAAATGCATTAACCTTTGAAAAATAGAAGGGCTGTTTTTGAGTCCCATAGGTAAACGAATGAATTCGTAATGTCCCATGGGCGTTGAAAACGCCGTTTTCCATCTTTCCTCTTCACAAATCTTTATATTGTAAAACCCGTGAAGGAGGTCGAGAGCTGTAAAGTATTTAGCATTCCCCAATTCCTCAAAAATTTGGTTAATTCTGGGTAAGGGATGCGCGTCCGTAATTACATGGTCGTTCAGACGCCTGAAATCTACAACCATCCGCCACCCACCATCATTTTTCTTCACCATGAGCGTGGGACTGTTGTATGGGGATTTCGAAGGTTGAACTATTTCATGCTCGAGCAGATCTTCCACAAATTCATTTACCTTTGGTCTCATTCCGTGAGGAAGAGGATACTGTCTAGTAAAGATAGGCTTTTTGGTATCCAAAGGTATGTCTGCTTCGTACAATGGGCATAAACCCAGATGGTCAGATTTCTTTGCAAGGACATTCTTGTATTTCCGTAGGAGATTACGCAATGGTTGTGTCAAATTCTCGGGGCATTCCCAAAGTTTAATGTTTTCGTCTATCAACTGAATCAGATTCTTTTCTTCTAATTTTCCGTGAAGTCGTTCTAATTTTTCCTTGTCCAAAGATTTTGGAGAAATTTCCTTAGTTGCTAGGACTAATGGGGGTTTCCCTGATAATTCTAGAACATCGATAATCTCTCCAAAAGTAGCTATGGCCAAGGTGTGCTGAGGCGATATGTCAACGTCCTCATCACCTACATTGAGACATAAGACGGGATAAGCTCCCTTGTGCTTTCTAGAGATGCTTCGAGCCACTATCAGGTGGCTGCAAAGACCGTTCGCCACATACAAAGTACGTGAGCCGACTTTCTCAGCCGCTTTTTCTGATAGCTTTGCAAAGAGAAGTTTTTGTGACTTCCTTGGAATTTTCACTGATTCTACTGGATATAAACGGAATGGTTCTGTTTCTTCTAGATTGCAAATACGAGAACATTTTACTTTTCGTCTCTGCGCTGTTTCTGTCAAGAATGACACACGCATCTCATTTAGGTGCACGCACCGTTCTCCATACGAGAGTTTTGCATGTAATACTTTTAAAACATCAGAGCCAAGAATTCCCTCAAATTCGTGTCCATGCATTGGGAATATTACAAATTGCGCTTGTGTTAGAAAGAGATTGTTACTATACAACGTAATTGTTGTCCGGTTTCCAAAAATTAAATAAAATTTGACAATATGTCTTGTCGCCTTCTTTGTTAGCTTTAACTTAGGAAACCTTCCAACTGTTATACGTTAAGTTCTCTCCTTGATGTCTGGGAAACTTCTTTTAAGTGTCCAATATTCAGCCTTTGAATAAGTATAGAGTCCGTATATCTTCAACAGATATATTTCTATAGGCTAACGGGGTGACTTCCAATTTTAGGGTATCGGGTGAAAGAAGAGAAATTTCCGAACCTGAATCCAGAAGGAATTTTGCAGGATAGCGTGTGGCATCAGTGGCTAGGAGGATGACCGGTAACTTCGTGCTGGTAGCGTTTGATGTCCCGGTCAGTACTCGTTTCCCAAATACTGATTCGCAGGCTCGTCAATGTAGCCTTCGGGTAACAGTTCTTCTTCCTCTTCTTCCTCTTCTGCATTTTCATTGTAGTCTTTGCCTTCCTCTACGAAATTTACTGAACGTCGCCCAGCACCGCGTCCTCGTCCACGTATATTTCCTCTCGCATTTCCGCGGTAGGAGGAGCGCCCTCTCTGAGTGTTTGCGAATTTCGGCGCGCGGCCATCCCTTTCAGGGGCCAGATACACTAATTTTTGCGTTGTAGGCTTTGTCGCTGCCTTATTCTGTGCGCGGCACTCACTTCGAAAGTGACCCTTTTGGCCACAGTTATAGCAAATTGTCGCGGATCGAATATCCGGCATCGCGTTTCCACCATACGCACTTGGAGGGGTTTGGGACGCAATTGGGAAAGTTGGTGTAGGGCAGAAGATCGAGAGGAATCTAAATCCCTTTCCCGATCCTCCATAGAGATTGCAAATTTCAGGGCGGTCTCAAAATCATCAAACGTAATTCGTATAGCACTGGCGATTTTGGGAACGAGCCCGTCCATAAAAGTCGAGAGAAGGAATCCGTCTAGAAAGTCCTGCTTACCTTTATACTCCCAGCATTCCTTTACGTAAAAAGGATTAGGTAGGAGGGCAGCAGGTTGGTTTTCTTGACGAATTACCTTTAGATTGCCTGGGGCGTTGCCTAGGAGAAAGTTACCGGCTCGTCTGACTCTAGCCCCGAAAGTCGGGACCTGCTCACCAGGAGCCTGTCTCATCCTCTTAAGGTCCATCATCAGATTTGTCAGCACTTGTCTTCCAAACATATCCTGCAATGTCTTCACTATTACTCTGTAATGGGCTGAGGTGATCCCTTGGATAGATGTTACGTAGATCTGTGCTTTGCCCCTAAGCTTACTCAACAAATTGGACCGGATGCTCTCATCCGAATAAACGCCGTCATACAGGGCACTTTGAAAAGTTGCCCACCACTCCTGCCAATTCAGGGGACCACTCCCATCAAAATTCGGAATTTGATTCATCGCGATTGAGGCTTGTTGAGTACTTACGCTAGGCAATCTGGACTTCTTTAAATGCTCAACATTGTAGAAAACTACTTCGTCCGCGCTAGGCTCGGTAATTTGGTCAAGACTTAATTCATTTGCCACCAGAGCCTGTCTGATACCCATACCATCGGCGAAATTGCGCTTTTTAATTTTCAACTCTTCCTTCAGCTGTTTTGAAAACAACAATAGTTGAGAATCGTCGATTGCCTTCTTGTGGAGACTTATCTCCATTAGATTAGGCTCGAGGACCTCTAAAATTGTCGTTACGGTCGCCAACGGACCGTCAGCTGCTTTAATATCTTTGAAACTGCGTCGGAGTGCATGAACCCCCTGCCCAGCCAAAAAAACCAGGGGCACCAAACAATTCCTCAATTTCAGAGAAGCTTTGACATGCCGACCTCCGGAAGAAGGGATAAAGAAATAGGAATAGTCACGCATTGAGGACTTTCACTTTCAGTTTGACCCCAGGAGTATACAGTGCGGCGTACAGAAGATGAAGCA
>CAJPEX010005141.1:0-17745 GCA_905338405.1 Notodromas monacha | reverse complement strand
GAGAGAGAGGGAGAGAGAGAGAGAGAGAGAGAGAGAGAGAGAGAGAGAGGTCCTCCCAGCATGCTGTAGTATACTGTACTGTATACAGAGGTTCTTGCGCAAGGATGAACTCGGATGGCAAAGGCCAAGCCAATGGGTGACAATACATACAAGTGAGAGTGGTGCTGCACCCTCCCTCCCTCACTTTCACTGGCAACCCGAGAAGCATCAGACTATGAGAGGCGCGAAAGCTGCGATTCATCATGCCCCATTTCCCGGGTTCTTGCCTGGCTTTGCTTGCTGAAATTCTAGCACCGGCTCATGCTCCAGCAGGAAGCCATCAAAGACAGCAGAGAGTGCAGTATTTCATTAAAAAAAAAACTACTCCAGGCTACCGGATTATTTATGAGATGCCTCCGTTTTTTGCTACTGTTTCATTATTACAGCGGGTAATTAATTACCGGTTACAATAATGGGGTCGTTTTTCAGGTCTTTGCCCAGCAGCAGCAATGATGTCACTCAAATTACTTATACAGTGTTGCACCTTGATAACTTGAATCTTCTTAAGTCAAATAAATACTTCTCTCTCTCAGTCAAAATTTCTTCATGTCCCTATAATATCTGAATTCCCATATAAATGCAATTAATTAAAAGCCTCCCCTGACTTGAAGGTTTTTCCTCTCAAAACTATAAAACTCAAACTTTCTGATGCCTTTTGGCTACTATTATCTTGATACTGGAAAGAGAAAAGCTATTCAAATAGAAACTAGATTGGCTTTGAAAGGAAGTGAGGCCAGTGAGGGACTAATTGGACAAATGAACCCCTGCCTTCAAGTGCAACATATGCTGCTGTGAACTCATTCAAGATGAAATTTGTGTCCCAGAATATCACCATGTACAATTTTTTGCAATTCTTTGACATTTCCCATAGCAATAAGGCTTGATTCCCTGACTCAAAATCAGAATCTCCTTAACTTGAAATCAACCTCATCCTAAGTCAAATATTTCGTTGGTCCTGTGCAATTGCATTACACAATACAAGCTCATCCTAAGAAATCATTGTTTTCAACAAAGTTGTTTTCCAAGTTCTTGTCCAATAGCAATGATAATATTAAAAATATTAATGATAATATTAAAAGTACTTTATAATTGATGCCTTTTCATAATAAAGCTGTCCCCAGCCCCTTGTCCAAACAGCATTGTTGTAATGAGATTTAACCTAAATTTGCAAAATATGATTCTTATACAATTTAATTTCAGGTGTACTCTGTACCAATGTTCCCCAACCTGTGGTCCAAAGAAGTTTTTTGCTGCTCTGCAGGAAATTTTCAGCATAATATATGCATCAGAAATTCTAATGAAGCCAGTTATTCTTTTTTCATTTTTTGGAAAAACAATGGCAGTTGAAATTATCTGATTAAAATAAATAAAATGGCTTTTCCCTTAATAATACTCAAAAACATATCTCACCAGCTGAAATAAATAAATCCACTTTTCCATCCGAGAAATCTTTTTCTAGGCCCAGCTTTCTAATTTTTTTTGAATTCATTGCACCAAAGCTGCTCCAATGGTTTTTCACCTAATATTTAATTAAAATTTTTGCTCGGAGGACTGATTAGGAGGTACATACATTTTTTAACTGGTCACATTTTATGGAACGCTGCTGGTCTGCAGAAAATGGTATGAAAATAGTCAGTTTGCAGGGAATTTGTGTGAAAATTTGCCAGTCCATTGGTCCAAAAATGTTGGAGAACACTGCTATATCTATACAACAATCTCATCTAATCCAATTTTCCCTATAATGAATGTCTCTTTGGTCTGGTAGGGTTCTTTTCCGATTTTATGAGGTTCTCTGTGTAACAAAAAGTCTGTCACTGCCAACATTTTTTTTCTGGTCTCTTGAGTTTGTTTATAGAAAGTCCACCAGTATATTCCCTCAAACATCTTTCCACCTGGATTATAGAGTTGACCATGCAATGAAATATTTTCCATGCGTGCAATGTCCATTTTTGAGTTAAACTTCAAGGGACCATCAGAAAAATTCAACTTTGGAAGGGTTCCACTTGAAAAAAACACGCATTTTAATTTGGAGGATTGAAGCAAGAATTTAAGAAAATTGTAATTATGATATTCTGTGTCTTAAATTCCTTCTTGAAGGATTTGAAAGGATGCTGCAAGGGTTTTTTTGTCCAGTTCATTTTTAACTTCCTTTCAAAACTCAGCAAGTTACATTTTATTGCTTTTCTCTTTCCTGAGTCAATGAGATAATAGCAAAAAGGTCCACAGAACATGTGTATTATACAGTTTTCAGGGATAAAGCCTTGGAGGTAGGGAGATTTTAATGCAATGTTTGTAAAGAAATTCAGATGGCAGGGACTTGGAAACAAATCAGATATACAAGGAAGATAATATTGTATACATCTGAAGATATTTTAGTTACTTAGGTATTGAAACGTTTTAACCTGCCTGCGTCATAAATAAACATTAACTCATTGCTCGAATTTGTTTCATAATTTTATGGACATTAGAGGGGTAAAATCTCCTTTATATATTTTATTTTTATTTTTGACACAGAGGCAGCAGGTTATTATATCCCGAGTTTGCTCTAGCTGGCGCTTCCTGCTGTAAAAACTGATGCTTGGACAACTTTAAATATCAAGGGAACAGCATTTTCCTCGCTTTTATGAGTCCATGCAATTCTTTATCGCAACCCGCTTTACTATCGCCTCGAATTTCAGGCCATTACAAATTCTCTCCACAGGCAGGATTGGGAGCACACAAAATTGCTAAACTTTTTTTCGCGCTCACGCCACGTTTTATAGTATATAGTGCGGGTTCTTTTCTCTTTAAAATCCTAGTAAAACAAAAAAAACGGTGAATTTTATGCAGCAATGAATTATGTATTGCCCATTGATTTAATCCGGAGTGATAAATGCGGAGATTGGAGGAGTGATGCGGTAGAGCAGTTGCACAAACACACAGTGGAAACCTTGAACAATCATGAGAGACCTCATCGCCATGGCATTTTCAACCTTGAACCCTGTTCTGAGAAAAAAAAGGACACATCACATCTCGCCAAGTATTTGCATTGGGCTCTGTATGATCTGGGGGAAAAGGTGAAGTGGCACTGAAGTTTCAATCCAAGTGGATCCCAGCGCAGGAAACAATTTTTAAATGTCAAGATGGACTTTCTCAAATGTCTACAAGTATAGGTCCTGGCATTATAAAAAAGTTGACTACAGTTGAACCTGGATAACTTGAAGCCTACCTATGTCCAATTTTCCTGGAGTGTTCCCAACCCATATTGGGCCATGGACTGCTGTTGCCAAACCAGAGGAAATTTTCTTTGGAATGCATAATGCATTTATCAAAAGTTGCAATGGAGTCTGTTCTCTTCAAATATTTGAAAAACACAATGACAGTTGACATTATCTGATGAAAAATAAAAGTTGGCTTTTACCCTTAAAATATCTTTATTTTATTTCACCCTCTAAAATAAAGTATCAGTTTTTCATAGAAACCTTTCCTCAAGCTAGCCCACCTTTATCTAATTTTTTGAAGACATTCCACTGTACATGCTTAATCGGTTCTTGAATTAATTTTTATGAGAATAGCAATAACTTCTTGAATACCTGCCGTAAACAAAAATGTCCTAAGTCTGCAAAAATTTGATGAAACTTGTCTGGCCTGCAGAAAAAATTTTTGGAAATTTGCCAGTCTATGCTGGAAAATTGTTTGGAAATTTGCCAGTCCCCAGACCCAAGAAGGTTGGGGAACATTGCCTTAAAACATAATGGCCTATTTCATGGTTTATTTATTTATTTACAATCACACCTACTCTTCAGAGTCTACACATATCAGAGGTCCTGTATAAGTTGGACAACCTATCTTGCTATACTCTCCAATTCGCTCATCATAATCATTTCAATGATGAAATACCAAAATAAATAAGTTACTGTTGAATACGAAATCCGTCTTTTTTTTTTTTCCTGGCTTAATCTAGGATGAACCCTCTTGGGAAGCTGATCATGTGCTGAGATGCTGTATAATAATCGAACTATCAAACTGTAGCCAACTAAAATGGCTACAATAACCAGGAAGTCGTCTGGTTATCATAATCCAAGCTCCAATGAACAAATGGTCCAATAAATTTGTTCATGAAAAGCACCCAGCATTGCTGTGAAGAAGCAAGAAGGCTATATATATAAATATATATATTTTTAAAAATATATATAAGATGTCGACAGAGAGGCTTCGTAATAACCCGGGCTGTGAATAGAGAAGTGGGGAGGCAATAAATCCGATTAATCCGGGTCAAATTCCGACTCAGCAATCGGCAACAATTGAGCACATCCATCAGACGATCCATCATCTGCGTTTTTCCCGCGCCCTGAGGGCCAGGTCATGATTTTTGTTTGCTATGGTGCTGCTTTAGTTGACGGTTGAATGAGTTGTAGGAATTCATTGCTCAAGAGAAAATTCAAGTTTTGGAATCCTTCTTGGCCAATGTTTCTCTTTCTTGGCCAATAATGCCTTGGATTTTTTTTTTAATTGGTGGGTGTCATTGCTGAGAATTGTCATTTGATGGTCATCTTTAGTAGCCTGAAATAAATGGAGACTTGAAAAGAAAAACATTTGGAAACTTTTGACATGTCTGTTGCAATTACTGTAACTTGTTTTCATCAATTGCAGATGGTTTCTATGAAGTAACAAGTAGAACAAAGCAGTCAACTCTCAATAGAAACCAATATCATTGTTGGCCATTTCCTGTCATTATCCTTTAAAAGGAAAGCTGGACTTTTTGATGTAAATTTATCTGACTGATGTGGGGACAGATTTTTAAAACTTATGAGTTTGCATGGAGGACAACTTTGGGAAAATCCTGGCAGTTTTCTTCACTTCAAAACATTTGACTCCTCTATGACAGATTTCTGGGATACTGAGATTTGAAGACAGCCAATTTGAGAGAAACAATCTTAGAAAAGTAGAATTTGAGACAGGGTTGAAGCCAATCCCAGGCATGGTCATTTATAGACAGCATTTCTCTCCTGTGATCCCCTATATGAAAAATTTCTTTGGGATGAATGGATAGCTCAAAATTTGTTCCACTTGATAATTAAAATGGCCAGCCCTCATTTTTTTCATCATTGGTACATTTTCAATAAGTTCCCATTCTCTGATCATCACTATCAGAGGTCATCAAAACAAGCACAAAAGAATCACTGCTACAGACAATAATGCATCATGTTGAGCATACATCCACCAGATGTGATAAATGAGTGACACCAAGTTGGAGCAATCCAGTTCTCAACAAACAAAAATGCCATGTAAAGGGTCAAAGGGGTCATAAGACTGGCAACCAGCAAGCTTGCATCAGGCTTTAGGAGCGGGTTGACATCATACTGCTCAAATTCTTTTTGCACATGCCCCCCCCCCCCACCTCTTAAATTTTGGAAATAAGTGCACCCTTTTAAAGGCAGAATGAAGTTTCCTGGGCATTTTACTAGATCTGCATACCATTTATCCCCAAAACAGCTCTGGAGAACAGCAGCTTATTGAAAGATATTGCCTAAAACGTTTTCAGGAAAATTATCATTCAAATGGTTCTTTTGACCATGCCATGTCACTTGGAACCATAAACTACTTACCATTGGAAAGGGAATTGAACAAGTTTTCATATGGTAGTGCTTTTTTCATTGCTGCTGCTCAATTTGGAACTGAGCCACATACAGTTGAACCTTGATAAGCAGAAGCTCCATAAGTCAAATAATGTCTCCCTAAATTGAATTTTGAAAGTCCCTGTCCAATCTCCCTCAGAAAAAATGCATTAAAAGCCTCCCTAACTCAAAGTCTTCTCCCCTCAAACCTCTGTAAGTCGAGTTTCAGAGGGAATTTTGGCTATTATTTTTTCAACATATGAAAGAGAAAAGCAAGGAAAAAGATATCTGATGTGTCTTGAAAGGAAGTGAAAGACTTCTTGAGCAAATGAACCACTGCCTCCAAGTTAAGAATGCTGTAAACTCATGTGAGAAACAAGTCAAGGCCCAGAAAATCCCCATGTACAATTTCCTGCAATTCTTTTATATTTCCCTGAAACAAAAATGCCTCTTTCCTCAACTCAAAACATCCCTGAATCAAAACCTGCCCAAGTTTAAACCTCCTATAAGTCAACTGTATTTGCTGGTCCCTTGAAATTTGACATGGAGAGGTTTAACTGTACATATTTTGAGTCACAAAATGGTTCACCCTTTATGTCATTCGCTGGTTATATAGGGAGTTCAGAAGTTGAGGTTCTTACTTGATTTTCTATAATGACAATTTAGGATCCATTTAAACAAACAATTTGAAATATGGGAGACATGAATATTACATGCATTTTAAATCAAAATTCAGGCGTGTTTTATTTTTTTAAATACCTTCACCATAATTTTCCAGACACTAGAAATAATGGGGTGCACCTTTTTACTCCTTGAGAGATTTTCCCAGAATTTTAGGGTGAAAAAATATAATCATATCTTATACTTGAGAGCACATGGCACTCAAGTAAAATGCAGTAATTTTCCGCAAGTGTATGGCAATTATAGCCATGTACTAGAGTGGCACCAATTTTCCCCATAATGATTGGCCCAGAAAGACAGATATTTATATAT
The DNA here is from genome assembly GCA_905338405.1 of Notodromas monacha. Classification (NCBI taxonomy): domain Eukaryota; kingdom Metazoa; phylum Arthropoda; class Ostracoda; order Podocopida; family Cyprididae; genus Notodromas; species Notodromas monacha. Next base: position 11,116 of record CAJPEX010005141.1, on the reverse strand, counting down.
TTTTTTCTGCGTTTCCCACTATCAAGGTTGGTCTTGATGACGACCCGGAATGTCACTGTGTTTTCTTTCCCAGCAGATACACATTCTTCCTTTATTCTATTTTATTTTCCGTTCTTTCCATGAGCCCAGAAGTTGAAGGGCAGCGATTGCAGCACAATAAGTTGCATACACCTGACGACTGCTGGGTCTTGATTGCGCAGTGCCAGCGATTGATTAGTGAGCCCCAGATGAGATGGCTGAGCCTTTGATGAATGAACCATTCGTCCGAGTTCCTGTGATTTTTTTTTTTACATCGATTTTATTCATTTATTTCCTCTATTTTCCCTGCATGATGTGAGGAAAGAAGTGGTAAAATCCGAAGGATGGATGCAAATTTGAGCACGTTTGTGCGTTTCGGAAAGGCCCGAGGAGGCTTTTATCTGTGCATAAGAGCCTTGATTAGCACTCAAGGACTTTTCCCTTTGGCTCTATTTAGCGACCGATTAATCAGCACATCCGCGTAATCCTTTCCACGCGGAAATTACGTTTCTTACAGCTGAGTTTAAAAATAAGAGTAAGCTAGCTGGAAAACATTTGAGTGGACTCTTTCTTTCCAAAGCATATATTGTTGTTGAAACAGTCATGCATTTAATCCTTTCCACGCGGAAATTACATTTCTTACAGCTGAGTTTAAAAATAAGAGTAAGCTAGCTGGAAAATATTTGAGTGGACTCTTTCTTTCCAAAGCATATATTGTTGTTGAAACAGTCATGCATAAACCTTTTGTGTCAGGCAGCATTTACATCATGCAGAACCATGAAAGTACAGCAGTGCCCATCAAGTCAGCAATTTATCCAAATGTTGTCCAAATGTACTCCAAATGAAGAAGCTGATCCAAGAAGAATACAAGTATTGTCCATTGCATTTTTATATCTTGTCCTTAACCAATCCAAATGTATCCATTTGGACTATTAACCCTTGGGCGGCGAAGTTGGGCTTTTTTTTGCGAAATTTCGTTGCACCTCAGAGAGGTGAAGAAAAAAATGCCAACAGGGGGCTAAGGGCGAAGTTGGAAAAAATCCGGATGTTTTTTTTCCCTGGGGACAGAAATTTTTTGCGGGAAAATTAAAAAAATGCTTAGTTAGTCTAGGGGCTTTTTTCGGATTTATCCTGACTTAGCCTCAGCCCACCTGGAAAGGTTTTCCTGACATTCGAAATTATGAAAATGTGGGAGGATACAAAAATAATTGGACTCTGTCCTGCTATGGGGAAGAACCCTCCAATGCCCAAATGAGCTCTGGTGGACAAGTTTGGAGAACTTGTCTGCCTGAGCACAGTTTTTTTCTGTAGTAGAAAAGTTTAGAGAATTTGTTCACAAACACAAAAAGTTCCCAGTGGCAAAACAGATCAATGCCCAAATGAGCTCTGGTGGACAAGTTTGGAGAACTTGTCTGCCTGAGCACAGTTTTTTTCTGTAGTAGAAAAGTTTAGAGAATTTGTTCACAAACACAAAAAGTTCCCAGTGGCAAAACAGACATTTTCTTGCTCACTGGTTGTGGTCACAGCTTATAAATGCGCCCTGGCAAATGAACTTTCCAGCTAACACACTCTGGGTTTGGGCCTGAGCTGCTCTAGCTAACAAACTCTGAATCAGCTGACAAACTTTGGTGCATTTGAGTGTGCACCCACAGAAATGTCTGCCCCCTGTCCTTGGTATCAGTAGTTGCTGTTTCCCAGTGACTTTGTTTCTTATCTTACTGCAATTGTTGAGGCTGTAATCACAAAGTAAATTAATCTTTATATTGTTTTCATTTGAACTCTTGTGCAGCAAAGTCAGGACATTTTTTTCTTCAAAATTGGTTGCCCTTGAGCACTGGAAATTCAAGAATCTCACTTATTTTTTCAGCAATAAAGGCATAAGTTGGGGAAAAGTCCAATGTTTTTTTATAATACTGCAGGAAATTTTGCATGATGAAGGAGAGAAATTTCTCACCATTTTCCTGCATAAATTCCTGTCCTAGGATTAGCACTCAGGATTCCTGCAATCAATTGAAAATTTGCCTGTGGATTTCTCCCTACTTTGGCCTTCCAAACCTGGATGCATTTTAGTGACCTTTGGCCAAACTGAAATGTGCTGTGCCCCAAAAAATTCCTGACTCCTCTGCAGAATGAAAAGGAACTCTCCAAAATCCAAGAGATAATTGAACACTTATGTTCTACTTTTGCAGAGTTCTTTTTTGATGATGCTCTCAATCTGCTTTTCTTTCATGTGTTCTCATTTCAGATATGTTTCTAAATGAATTATGCAAATAAATATAGCAATGCACAGATTGACAGATTGTCATGTGATACTTTTTCTTTTTACAGCCACAGGTCAAAAGTTAACTTTGCAGCACCTGAATTAATACTTCTTTTTTTATCCTTCTTGGGAAATTCCTTGGATTTTATGCAGAGTGAGGATTTTGAGGATGCATTTTCTTGATTTTTGTGGACACACTTGCAAGGTTCTTGAATTAATTAAACGTATTCCTTTACTTTCTTGAGGAAACATGTGATTTGGCTAAAAAAAAACTTTGCCAGAGGAAAGCATTCAGTTGTTTGTAATCAGAGACACCACAAAGAATATGGATATAGATAAAGGAAGAAATAAAATCATTGTTGGCATCACTTCAGACATGCATGCCCTGGGGGGAAATTTGGAAGAGAGGGGAAATGTATAATGCCAGAGTTTTATGGGTTCAATCCAGGGTGAGAGAGAGAGGATGAGTGCAAGAGGTTCCTCGCGTTGACCGCGGGGTCGTTGGGCATCTTCTTCTTCTTGCCCAGGGGGAAATCCTTGACCCTGTTGATGCGCATTGCGTGCGATCAAACGCGGCCCGAACATTCGGGTCTTGTGCTGCACAGTTGAGACACACCGTGTGTGCTGCAGCACAAGACCCGATCTGGGTCACTTGCATTGCGCTTCTATTCATTACTTTCTTTTTTGCTGCTGTTCAAATTTCATTGGCGCTGCAGGAGAATTTCATCGATTCCAACGTATCTCAAGCTTGGCGTATTACTCTCAGACCTGATATTTCACGAATTTTCCCTCCTTTTTCTTGGAAATTTCATCATTTGCAACTTTTCCATGAATAAATTTTGGCGTCTTTTACAGCCCACCTCTTTTTTTCAGATAAAAGCAAAAATATGGGATGATAACACAACTGCGACCATTATTTTAAAGGTTTTTTTTAGTGCTGCTGGTCTGTTGTGCTCATTATTATAAGATAACTGCAAAGAAATTGACAAATTAATGGCACTTTAGTAAAAAACTCTCCCAATTTCCAAAGGTGTTTAAATGGTGTAATTCCTTCAGCATAAATACGCTAGTTGGTGCATCACCAGAGCACCTTCTCTTCTTATGCCCAGCATTCCATACTGACAGAAATAAGCTTAGGAAAGATTTACAAGTATTGAATTTCAACAAAGAGACCCTTTCTGAAATCATAAAGGATCAAGATAAACTGTTGGCCTTATATGATTTCTCATCAAAGATTCTCTCTACATTGTTCATGCAACTAAACCTCATCCAGAAACAAGCTGAAGAGCTTGTGGGTTAAATTGGGTTCATTAACTCCTACAATTATTTTAATTTTGGCTTACGCTGCAATGCTTGATACTGGTACTGTATTTTGTTTTCAATGGCAGGGAAAGAAGGGGTGCATGCATACACATCAGTTGTGCAGTTTTATTCTGAAGCATGTGTTTTCTTTTATTTTTGTTATCCATATGCAGCTGTTTTCTCTGTTTTGCATTCTGAAGTGATTGAATGTCATTGAATGGATTTGGGTTGGGTGGGGAGGGGGTTTTGGATGTGGGAATCTTGATTGAACCTTGTGAATGCTGAAGAGCAGAAAATAAAGCTTTTTATTCATTCATTCAAGAACTTGAAACAATTTTAAGTGAGTTTGAACAGCAGTCAGGCTATAGGATAGGCTATACAATTTCTGCTGGGAAGAACATTCTTAGAATAAAAAATAATGTACCCTTTGGATTGATTAATTGATGAACAAACTTCATTTTCTGCTTTTCAGCATTCACAAGGTTCAAACAGTGTTCCAACATCCAAACCCACTCCTTTCCCCAGCCACATTTGTTTTGGACACAAGGGTTCCCAACAAAAAATAGCATTGCAGCCCAGTGGAAAACAGAGATAAATAAACACACAGGGCAATCAGTGGGTTTGCAGCTGGGAATGTGTATTTGAGAGGGCACCTTAACTACATATCCCTAGTTTTGTCTGGTTTATCAAGAATCAACAAAAATTACAGTCCACGCAAAGCAATGTGCGATGCAAATACAGCATCACCATGAATGAGTACAAAACACATCCAATAAACAAAAATACAAATTTGTGGACACAAATTAATGAATGAAGATCACAAACCATTGGTAAAAATAAGGGTAGACATTATTGGTTTTGCAAAGAGAATCATGGGAAGTTTATGTTAGGAATAATTTAATTGGACTGATTTATGGGAAAGGGGAACTCTGGGGTTTTATGTATAGGTCACTCAAATTTTTTCGCCCACCTGTGATTGGTGGGAGAAATATGCATTGAAGAAGTTGTGAATCCAGTGAATGGATGCACAAATGAAAATGGGACCACAATTCCGGTCCTGGGACCTAGTGTCTTTGGCCCTGAGTTCTGGTTCCCCTACAATCTTCATTCAAACATATTCCATCACATCAGAAAAAAATAGAGAAATCAGCTGTTTATGGGTATTGAAGAAAAAGAAAATACATCACAACATGTAAAAATGGACAACTGATGTCAGACACTTCCTTCCCCTCACTAGACTAAAAATAATATATAACTAATCACAATGACATTGACAAACGCAAATTAAAGCGCAAGGTGTTCAGCCTACTCCCAGATAAGTTTTAGTTGATAAAAAAATTTGGAGAGAATCTTTCAGGAGAATGTGTATAAAGCTAACCCTCAGATGGCAGAGGGTTATTTTCCATCCTGTTGTGGAGTCAGGATTTTTCCAGGTAGTGAAGGTGCATTTCAGTTTAACCAAAGGTCACTGAAAATGCATAAATCTTTCAATTAGCTGGAGCAGTTCTGGCTCATTTACATGTATTAAAATCCATCCATGAAATCAACACAGGGCAGTAAGAAGCACAGTGTTTCTTAGGAATTTGTGTAATTTCTTATTTACAGGTATGTTTGAGTTTTGAAACCATGGATTATTGGATACATTTTAAAGCATTAAACTTGAAGAAATTCTATTGGCTTTATTGGTAGTAGTTCTTACACTCCGATGTTCTTTCTGTAAAAAAAAAGATTATTAGTTTCTGGGTGGTGAAAGGTTGTGCCCTATACAGAGTCCATAAAGGAGAGATAAAAGATATACCTCAACTTTGAAAAGAATAAATGGTGATGAACAGGAAATTCACATAATATGCCAAGCATTTGTAATTGATTAATGACTGTCAAGGATTCAGGCTTTNATATGCCAAGCATTTGTAATTGATTAATGACTGTCAAGGATTCAGGCTTTCAAATTAGCTGTCAAGTTCTGTAATGTGTTTGTAATGTACATAGACACAAGATACAGGAGAAAAATAATTTTAGAGGCAAGGCTGACTATTTTTACAACCTCCTAAAAAATGGTTGTGCAACTTAACTGTGCTCTGATTGCACAAATCTGATTAGAACAGCTATTTTGCATGAAAATCGTGCAGACCTGATGCTTAATGCGATGGAAAGCTGGTCAAGACAGAACCGCATGCAAATGAAAAAGGTCAACTCAATAAATCAAAATTTCCAGAAGAGACTTAATATAATACTGTATTTAGCAATTATTCCTTTTCAAGTTTCTGACATTATTCATGACGCAATTCAGCTTTGAAATAATTTTAACGAGTTCCGATCTCGTCGATACTCGTAACCGTAATTCATCAGAATAATATTCAAGATTGCGTTTCAATATTCATAAATAAATGCGGAGCCATTTTCAATCTGACAAAGAATTTAATTTCCGAAATAAACCACATTTCCCGCAACCCCTGAAATGATTACGCTGTCTTTGAAGAAAAAAAAACCATTCAGTCCATAGAATTTTCCAACAATCACATCCCGGCAATAGTACGAACAATATACAGAAGCAAAATACTTTCGACCTTTTCAATGAGTGACACAATTGTCATAGATTACCAAATATTTCTTCTCAAGACTCAGGAAACAATGAATCCAAAAATCGATGCCATCAAAGAGGATGTACAGTACAACAAAAGAGATTCTTGCAATATATTTCGAATGCCGTATATTCAAATGGTCAGAGGCATATTTCTAGGATAACCTTATAAATCCAGAAAACAAATTTCCCCTCGTTTCTGAATACTCCTCTTAATTCTGCTGAGAGGCTTCAGAAAATTGTTCAAATTTGCATGGAGTATGAGAAACATGCTTTTTTCTTTTTTGGAAGATTGCTGGTTCATGTTCAAACATTCTTTAGAAAAAAACTTTATGATCTTTTGAAGAACAAAAAAAGCTTGGCAACTGCTGATAGTGCTGAACAATGCATTGTGTACTTTCTTCCTTTCGGACAGCACAGAGACCCAACATAAGAAAGCATGAAATTGGCACATGAAAAGGAAAAAAATTGCTATTCAATGCGGTTGATTTCTATGCTGTCTTTTGGTTTGCATATGATTTTTTGGAATGCCGCATTTACTTTATTATAGCAAATGGACCTTTATCTAGGAGGAATTAGAGGTTTTTGTCATGGATTGACATAAATTTGTGAAAGTTTTAGAAGTTTAGGTGAGCACTATATTTGATTCTTGTATGGAGAATTTTGAACCAATTCAAATGGACAAACTTATTACAGTATAAGGGAATTGATTGGAAATAATTTAAATTCTGGATAAAATCATGTCTAAATCCTAATTTTGGGGATTTTATTTTTTAAACTTATAGTTTTGGAGTAACTAAAAATGGGGGGTGCATCATATAATTGGGGATCACATGTCATAAAAACTAGAACTATAATTGTAGACTGATAACCCCTGGTGTGTGTCTTACTTGATGGCACATGGTACTTGAGTAAATATGGTAGTTACAGTATTTTATATGTACAGTGTCAACCCCCACACAATGGTCTTAATTTGTGCAACAGTCTACTGTTGTCTGTTGTGTGAAAAGTCTGTTATGCCAATTCAACTGCTATTTAAAGATTAAAATTTTTACTTTCTTCCATTAATTTTAAACCAACATAAGTCTGTTATGCAGATTTAGTCCATTGTTTGGAAGGAAAAACCATCTCATCCAGAGGCAGTCTGTTGAGCAAAAATTTGTTGTGCAGGAGGTCAGTTGTGTCCAGGTTGACTGTAGCTTCAAAAATCATTTTCTTCATTTATTGGTATAGAGTACTGCTCATTTGCAAACAAACCTGGATATTTCTTTGGTTTTAGCCTATAGTTAGAGTTTGGTAATGTGGCCTCACTGAACATCATGACTTCCTGTGTAATTAGTCAGAGCAATAAAACCCAGGAAATAACACTGCAAAGAACTGGCATGATTTTCCCATTCTAAGCCATAATGACCTAATATAAGCCAAATTATCATTTTCCAACACTTCATCAGATCATATGCAGTAAAATTTGTCACTTGCATTGCCTGAATTTGGGTGAAAACTAAATTCAAACTTTCAAATCTAGGAAAAATGTGGGCTTCTTACCATGAATGATTTGTTTTCATTCTTGATATTTTTTCATCCCAAATTCTTTGGACAGCCAAAACAAAAGAACCGTTTGAAGTTAACAAAATAACAAAGCATAAAACCCTGAATTATTACAGGGGAAACATTTTCTACATTTTTTTGGTATGCATTTTTGACTGCATTTTTTCTTTCTTTCTGGCTTTCATCGTTGAGGAAGAATAGCTAAAAACTAAAAAAAGTTTCACATCGAATTTGGTACCATACCTTTTTTGTGGGGACAAGCAATGGTTTACAGTGATTAAAAATTCAACTCACACTTGCAGTTTTAATAGACCATTTCATAAATTCAGGTTGCCTTGAATGTCTCTTTCAATATCGAATTAATGTTCGTCTCACGTTCAGTTTTAGTCGTCCTCGGTAATGCCATCATTTATTAATTTTTTTTGTAATTTTATCTTCGATCACTGGATTCGAACTGATGACTTTTTGAGAGAATGAGAGACAGAGAAAGGGGCCAGATTATCGATGGAATAAAAAGGAAGAGGATGATCAGATTGCATTGCTGGTATATTAGCAGTTAGGAAAAATGAAAATTGAACATGAGTTCGAGAGAGAAACAATGGTTTTCCGATTCTGCAGGCCAACGTAAAATTTGCAAGTTTTTGGTTGACCTTGGTTTCCCTAAGTCGTTTGTATTTTGACTACGAAACAAATATTTCAAACTTTAAAAAATTCACGAATTGGTAAAATTTTCGAATCGTCCTCATCGATTGATTTGTGAAATTTTGTTGATTTTCCGTCTCTTAATGCGATTGAAGCATTTTAAATGCCCGGCAGATGTATTTTTCACAAATAATATCTATTTTTCCACGGAAATTGGCAAAAGGATCCTTATGTGGAAAACGCATGATTCTTTCTGATGTAAAATGTAATGCATGATTTTCTTCATAGTAATTATTCATTGTAATGAAAATTAGCGTGGAATGAAGTGAATGATGGAAACTACTGTATCAGAAGAAATTAAAACTGAGTGACGCTAAAAAAATTAATGTGAGTACAATACTATATATTAAAGCCTCAAAAAGCGGGACCTGGATTTGAAAATATGCCAAGATGACAATGATATTTGCATCCAGTAATTCTTTGTGAAATGCATAAGTAATTTTCATCATCATAAAATTTAAGTGAGAGGTTTTATAATGATTTACAGTGCGAACCATCAAAAAATATTCATGATTCTTATTTCGGGTTACGGGAGGTTCTAAAAAATTGAGCCCATACATGTATATTAAAGATAAACTAAGACAATAATATCAGTGTATATTTAAGTGTGAAAATCTAATAAGTTTTTTCTTGATGGACATCTTTGGAAAGTGCAAATCAAGGAGAGTGATTTCCATGTACTGTAAGCTAGTAAAAATCTTGAAAATCTTGAATTTGATTGAATGGTGAGCTTATTGTTGAGAAAAGTACCCAAATTTAAAATTGTAGAAAAATATGATGAAGTGCGTATTGTGTGTTCTGATTCTGAAGAATCAAAAATTGGGTTTCTAATTCAAAATGTTTCATGACAAATTGTATTACAGTGAAATCTTGTTGCAACAAACTCACCCGGACCAGATAAAAATTTCATTATTTCCAAAAAAAGTTGTTGTGTTGAGATTCTAGGTTTTTAACACATTTNTTGTTGATTTTGTTGCACTGGCTCAAGAAAAATGTCTGCGAATTATTATAACAGTCGTAAAAACTACCGTTTGATAAAAGCAGAAACGATTCGTGAATTTTTATTTTCGGAAACCGGGCTTGTACAATGATTCTTTGCCGTTAAATTTTATTTTATTTCAGTATACGTCACAAAAAGGAAATTAATATTTTGAATTATAAATGAATGTGTATCATTTAAATTCGTTCTGTTCAAAGCGTTCAAATTTTTTTTATCCGATATCCAGAGTGTTCTTTTATTTTCTGGGGCCTAAATACTTTATACTCATGTCTGAATTATTAATTTTGTTTTTAAAAAAATTCACGTGGGGAAATTGGAAAAAGGCATGTTTTCAGAGTATAAAAACAAATTTTTCATGAAGATGGAATTCGAAAAAAAATTATTTTTTTGACGATTGAACATTTCCTTCGAGAATAAGAATTGGATAATACGCCTTTTTTTACAGTAACAAAACGCTAAAAAATAATTCATCCGAATGATTTGGGCAGCATAATCTTTGGTATCTTGAGAAAAAAAAAATGCCCACAAAAATGCGGTGCCCGAAATAAGTCCATTCGAATTTTTATTGCATCTAAAATCGCGGTATTTTCGCAATCCATAGATTCAAAATACAGACGGAAGTTATTGAGAATTCGTATGTATTATTTTTTCTCTTCCAAACTCTACTCGATATTTTTTTCCTATGGTGTTTTGAATCGCGTGAATGATCGCAGTGAACCTGTTTGTATAGAGAATCGACACGGACAAGAATAAAACGCAAGAACTGGTATATTTAGTGTGGACAAGTGTTGCAAAAGTGAGTGGGAAGGTCTTTTTTTTCTTTTTCTTTTTCCCCCACACCTTCTTTTTGGATATCGCTTATTCTCTTCTCCGGAGTTGAGAAATAAAACCCTCATCATCAACCACGCCTGGGGTTGGTGACGAGAGACCGTCGACAAGAAACCTCGACATCGACATCGACGAGGTGCTGCTTGACAAAAGTGCTCAAAGGTTAGTGTCACTCAAGTCATTATTTACGTGTCAGTATGTTTTCTCATTTTCTCATTTCTTGTTGTTTTGCATTTTTCAGTTTATCTTTATGCCAATTTTTTTTCATTTGCTTTAATACAGTGAATTCTCATTACAACAACCTGGCAGGAGCCAGAGAACATTTTTTTCACTAAGACATTTTTTTCAATAACAGTTTTGGTTCTCTGAGGATGCGCAGGGCTGACATTTTATGGGGAAACTGATGCAGTAGCAAATGTTGTCAAGTACTGCACTTCTGCAAAACATTTGTGAAGAATCTTTTGCATTTCATACTTATTTTGATACTGTAATACCAAGAAAATTTAAAATGTCAAGTTCAAACCTCTTATTTCAGATCCTTACACATTTTTTTAAATATACAGTACTGATCTTACCAAAATAGAAGTTAGAACAGAATGAAAATACAGATGGTGCACTGCAAGTTGACCCTAATCCATTGCCAGGTATGGGTCAAGCTGCAAATAAGCTGTCAAATTGCAAGACAATGTCAAATTTAATGTCTTTTAACATTGAATTTGACATTTTGAACCTCATTGTAAGTTGAATTGTGGGCAAGAGGTCAAATTTCAAGTCAATGTCCCAGCAAATTTGACCATTGAAATGCAGGATAGTGGAATTGTGGGGTATCATATTTTGAGGTATCACGTGTACAGCATATGCAAAACAGCATTTATTC
>CAJPEX010005140.1:0-17749 GCA_905338405.1 Notodromas monacha | reverse complement strand
GCGATTAACCTTTCGGGAAAACTCAGCGTCGAATTTAACGCAGATCCACTCAGCGGATGCTTCTGACTAATGCTGAGTATATTGCTCAATAAAAAACTTTTTAAATTATCTCGCTCTTTGCACTCAGGCAATGCTGTACGTTGCTCCTTCCGGTATATCTCGTGAACTTGTTGGACATCCAGGTTGGTTGATTATCCGGATTTGCGATCTATGAAAGCCATCGAGGTATCAGGTGTCAAGACCTCCTGAAGGTGATATGAGAATCTCCGCTCATATTTTGCGGCCGACGGAAGCTGATCCCGGAATCATCGTGAAATGATTCATTCAAGTTTTAAAATTTCTCCAAAAAGTCAATGGGCATTCGATTATAGACCACATTGCAGTCGTCCGCATTTGAATAATAATTGTCATGGTTGGTAATAACGGTTGTACAGAATACGGGAATACTGTATATTCAAAAGTTTTGGCCACGGCGATCAATATTCAATATTCAAAAGAAGACGAATACTTTTCTCTGTTTTTCAAATAAACAGGTGCCTGAGTAAAATTCCTTTTAAAAGATGAATAGATTTTTTGTGCGCATGCAATATTTAATCCTCGAATATTCCAGATTTTTGCGGGCCTTTGGATTTGCCTCCTCATTAAAATCAAAGCTCAAGATCTGGATGCGGCCGATAATCACATGAACACGCTTTCACGAACATGCATTTCAGTTCTTCTTCAGTCATGAAAACTTATGAAATAACTGGAAGCTATTTTTTGGCTGAAACATGACGGGCATGATTTATGGCGTGGAAGAGGCTGCAATGAAATCGTGTACTGCGCTTTGCATGGCTGCGTCGGTTCCTGAGGAAGGTATAAGCGCTGATGAAATCAAGTACCCATTAAATAAATTATCGCCTCTGTCACACAGGAAATCTTAAACCCGCGACAGTACAAGTTTAAAGCCCCGGGGAAATACGAGCTGACAGTTTGCTTCCTGTCCCCGTAGCACACGTCACTATCCCTGAAAGGTGGAAGAGATAAACAGTTGCCATCAATGTGACGCTTTCTTGGTCGAGTCCCGGGATAATCGCTCTCAGCGGACAGTAGGGTGAAACGAGATCACAGAACCTTGAGCATGGCGACCGTGTCAACAACTCAATCAATTCAGGCAGCCCTTTTTGAACGATTTCTTAGCGTTTTAGTTGTTTTTTACCTCTCTCTCTTAGGGTTATAGTTGTTTTTTACCTCTCTCTCTCTCTCTTCCTCGCGAGCCCACTGCTTGTTTGCCCTGCAGTGATTATCCTTTGTCTGCTCCGGATGAATCGGGGCTCACAACAACGTGGGTTATGGGCTGACCGCCGGAAGTGTTTCCACTTTGGTCGAGTCCCGGGATAATCGCTCTCAGCGGACAGTAGGGTGAAACGAGATCACAGAACCTTGAGCATGGCGACCGTGTCAACAACTCAATCAATTCAGGCAGCCCTTTTTGAACGATTTCTTAGGGTTTTAGTTGTTTTTTCCCTCTCTCTCTCTCTTCCTCGCGAGCCCACTGCTTGTTTGCCCTGCAGTGATTATCCTTTGTCTGCTCCGGATGAATCGGGGCTCACAACAACGTGGGTTATGGGCTGACCGCCGGAAGTGTTTCCACCGAGGATTACTTGCAGAATTTTCGAAGCGCGGCGGAAGCCCGGGAAGATTGGAGGACACATGGCACGGATACATTACTTCACTCTCAATTTTTTCCTTTACTCAAATTCATTAACCCGTGACGTAATGAGCAATTTACGCAGCTAGAACAAAAGACATTTCACTGAGATCATCTCTCAAAATCTGGATACAGAAATGAAGGCTGGCTCCGTGGATATGAGCTACAATTAGGAAATCGACTGGACGTGGGAAAATACGTCCGCCGAACAAATGCGTAAGTTTTTGAGGAAAAGTTTGGGTTACAAAATCGAAAAAAACTTTCCTAAATCGAATTTTTTTAAAGTAGCAACAAATTGTAAAATAACATCTTTGTTCGAGGGTTGATGATTGAGAACAAGGACGTACAGGGTTCATGACCTTCGAATGGTGAAGAGAGGTTAATTTCTGGTCATGTTGCTTTGATGCGGCACCGATGGCTTAATTTATATTGCGTTTGCAGTTTTCAGATCACATCAATTCATGAAGTGTGGGTCACGCATTTTAAATTTTGCAAATGAGTACCGGTACACTCAAATTTTCTCCAACACTTTTGGGCAAAAAGAAAGCACAGTTTACAATCGCGTAAATAAGGAAATCTTTTTTGCAGGCTGAACAAATTTATTTTTTTATACTCTTCCTCCTCTTCAACTCACACGTTCACTGATTCCCAGGTGAATTTTTTTTTTTTTTTAACTAGACGCAACTTTAAAAATCTTGTTCTTTGCTGGAAAATCTCGTTCAACACTTGTCCAATACTTTTTTTGGCGAGTACCATCGTTTGAATGGCCCTGAATGGAAGAAAGGAAAGCAAAAATGACTTTTCGGAGCTCCAACACTTAAATGAAGGAAACAGGGGATTCGAGAGAGTAGCAACATCATTTTGGGCTCGTCGAGATAAGAACACACAACCGGAGCTGTATCATTTGATAATTTGTCCACGCCGCGGGGCCAAAGACGGCGGACGTAATAATACCGACAGACGAGCCAAAGGAGAAAGACGTCAGTGGGGCCGATGCGTAAATGACACATTGCGCCCGGACGAAATAAAACCCCTGGCAAAAGGGGAGAAAAACTTGGCATTTTTCCCCCGAAAATCGAGCCGCGGAAGACCGACATCGTATTTCCAACTTGTCATTGAGAAATCTGGCCCCAATTTGCTACGTACACGCCACCAATTTCCCATTCCTGTGTCCGTTGCAGAAATAACTTCATATCCCACCTCTAGTCCAACGTAGGAATCATGTCAAGAAAATAAATAAAACTTCGGCCCGAAGGGATCCCGACGCGGAAAAAGGGCGCAACTTCATCAAAATCGCATTTCCGAACCTGTCCACTTGGGTCTCGGCATTAGGGGACTACTTCCTGCCGTTTTTCCGAGCATTTTCTTCCCGAGAGCTCAAAATCGAATCGTTTCCTGGCCCGTCCTCTGGTACCAAAGCATTCAACTTGCATTTCTTTCCTGCGTCTTTTCTTCTGCAACAGTTGCATCACTCGAGCTATTTCCCACTCTTGATAGTTTTTGACACATTCAGAATTCCACTGCAGGAAACATACGTCCATGCCGTTGCTTCTTCCCTCTGAGGCACTTGAGTATTCCTTCAGTTCGAGAGTGAGGAATATGAATCTGGTACACTTGTAGGGGTTGAAATGCGATGTCGATAAGCGCGTACATGTCGATATTGGCAATCGATGATGTTGGAGGGGAACTACGGAATTTTGTTTCCCTCTCCTCATAAAGGAATATCNTAGTTGGGAAAATTCTTCGAAAAAAATAGCGTTCGTTTCCTTTCTTGCAAAAATTAGGCCAAGTTTTCGAATTATGATTCTTATCCAAGGTAATGCTAAAGTTTCAATCACGTGGGAATAATTATTAACGAATTAGATTCTGCTTACGTCAAAACAATCTACAGATTTGCACGTCTTCCCCAAGCATGCCTTCTGATTCAACAGCGGTTTTATATATATTTTTTTTAACTTCTAGCCAACGATATAAATATTTTACTTTGAAACGCACGTGAAGGAAATTGAGATCTTCTGGGGTGAAAAATTCTTCGTGAATGCGAAATAAAAACAGCATTAATCTTCTGTGATATCTCTGCAAGATTACAAATCCTACTGCACCAATTCACACACATTTGATTTCAATGATCTGTCTAATGAAAGGTTGACCTAAAAAACAACGTAAAATTGAGAGCAATACAACTGTAATTGCGCCTTTCGGGCTGCTGTGTACATTCAGTGCTGGGTCTAGGAAGGAAATGATCGAATTTCTTCACTTTAACCATGTCAGAATCAATGTCATGTAGGCTTAATGGAAACAGACGAGCGAAGTATGCCGGCAGGTGATCGACTTTTCCTTGTCTTCGGAATAGAATCTTTTCGTTTTCTCGATATCTTGCTGCACGTGGACAAGGTTCTGCATGGATGCAGCAGCTGCATCGATCGGACGCGATCGATGCATACGAAGAACGTGCTGAATCTCCTCTCGGCGACTAACGAATGCGATTCATCACCGGGGACACGTGCTTGCGGATGCGAAAGGACAGGTCGAGTTATTTTAATTGGTCTGAGGTCACATCTTGCGGTGCTGCACGATGCGCAATGGGCCCCGCCGTTCGCCCCCTCAACGAGCTGAACAATTCATTGCTGCGTTGTGGTACACGGGTTATCGCAGAGCAATATAGCCCCGCCTAATTGGCACAAACGAGGACCTAGTATGCAAAAAACGTCGCCAATCCATCAAAGCCCGAAATTTGCCCAGCGGCGGGCAGCCCTCGGGGGCTAATTCAACTACAGTTTTCGCAGGCGCCACGGAGTGCTTACCGCTGCCGTTATAGCATCTTTTATTGCGGGTAATGTTCGACAACGGGTGGCATTGAATTGATTATTGCATCGTGACAGTGAAGAATAACGCGGGGATGCGGAATGAATGGAGCTGGCTTTTTTCCGGAAAAAAACCACAGCCTCCGCGGCGAGGAGAAATTGATTCGAAAGTTTTTGTCTCTCCCGAAGAACGAAGGGGGAAAAATTGGAACGCAGTCGAAAAAGAACAGAAATTACAGACCGGTGCATCAGGCAATGACTGTGTTCCTTAATGGTTCTCATTTTTCCCCCAACAGGGGGAAAACTGTTGCTTGGGCATCGACGTCATTACTGAATGGAAAAAAAGCGAGGCAACAAAACACAAGGCTGGGCCTGCTTGAACCCGAAAATTAGAGCTCCTGAGACGAGCAGGGATTGAGAGATTTTCCTGGTCTTTTTCAAGGAAAATCAGGGGGAGGCATTCCTATACACCACATCATGATCAATCAAAAAATCATCCTGCAACCGTCCGCGACGCTCCGTGTGTTAATTGGGCCGATTTCTGAGCTCCAGATGACTTTCATGGCGCCTAGTCCATCTAAAATGGGTAATTTCCGAGAACACGACCACGGATCGAACGTGTTGCACAACCTGAGTCAATTGAGCAATTACGTTGTGATGGATTGTTTTAATCCTCACTGATGTAGTACCTTCCGTGGGGATTTAATGACCATTTCAATGGGTTAAGGAGCTGCTGTAGCTGGCCCTATGCCTCCTGAATTCCTAATTCCTCTCGCAAACCCCCCCGTGCTCATCACTCACACGCCCCGCACCTCAAGAACACTGTAAGAAAAAATAAAAGTTGATCATCTTCCCTTTGACTGCACTAAGTTTGAGGTGCTATCCCTACTTTGACTGATCCAGTCTATTTCCTCCGAGTTTTCTTGAATCTTCTTTCTGACAAATCCAAATTTCCAATTCACAAAAGCTTTAAAATTTCAAAAAAAGCTCCCGTGCATTTTATCATGGAAATGAAAACCTAGATTGCTTATTTCACAAGTTATAAGCACTTGATGAGATGGAAAAACTTTGAAATCGAGACCGTATGGAAATAAATATGCTTGACCTCCTTTGAGGTGTTCATGGTTTTGAATAAACTGCTTATACGTGGATACACGGTTCCTGCGTGGATTAAAAATGCAAGCAGAAAATCAATAAGTTCCATATTATCCAGTGAACCTAGATATGGAAGGAAGGGCGATTGAATAATTTGCGTCATCTTTTCTCCCCTGTAAATTTCCGCATTATTACTTCGAATCATCAGTCTTTGCGAAAATTTGCTTCCGAAAGATCGTTGGATGAAATAAGACACTGTTGAACTTCCTTTAAGCAGCAGAGATAAATAATACGAAACGAAGGCTCTGAAAGGGGTGACGTTGATGAGACAAGTAATCTGATATTCTATTCCGTTGTCAATGGGTGGGAATAAATCGCCGATTTCCTCCTCCGCGAACGAGCGAAGCGTGAAGGTGGGTGGGAGGGGGAAAACATTTGACGCATGCAATTCACGTGACTTGGAGATGCCTGTCAGCTCCTGAATCTATCTTGGGTTCGGGGCTCTCGTCTGCTGCATTAATCTGACAAACAAGCAATGCCGTTGCATTCCGAAGGTTTCCAGCTCCAGCTTTTAAAAATACAGCCTTCCTATGCTGGGGTAACCAGCCTAAATCATGGTTTAATTATGCTCGAAGTTGGGATTGAAATACTGTAGTGATTATCGGTGAGCCAAATATATGAGCACAGGGGCTAGTATCTCACGTACGATTACATTTTATTCATACTACATGCAGTATAGATTTTTTAAATCATCCGTATCTTAGACTTAGAGTAGCATCTGGATTACTTGAGAAAAATAAATACAGTATTATTCTACTGCATTTTCTCCAGTAACGCATGCCATCATGATAGATGGGAACCTTGATTTTTCAGCTAGATATAATCCTTTAAAAGGCAGGCACCCCAGTCTTCAATTAAAATTTGAATACAATTAGATTTTAAGAGTTTAAGTTGAAAATTTATTGTATATATACAGTACTAGGAGGACATGTGAATTTTTAATATCTGAAATATTCCAACTGTTACATTACTTTAAAAAATTAATCCAATTGAATTTAACTTTCATCTGAGCTTACATTTTCAATTTTTCATATTTTGATTGTATATCTTTAAAATTTTGAATGTAATTTTCAAACAGCAGATACTATTATTTTGAAAATTTTTCATGAAAAATGCATACCCCAAGCGCATGATGAAAACCTCCATTTTTTATGGAAACGTGTGCTATGTGTTACTTGATTAAATATGGAGTATTGTACCAGCATATGGATAAAATTCATTTTTAGTATTGTGAATGCATTTGTGAACAGAAAGGCGTAGGTGTTTTTATTCTCAGGAGCCGTGCTGGACTTGTTCATGGATAGTACAGTACAATTTATATGATTATCATCCGATGGCCACTAAGCACAATCGAAGGTACGTGTACTGCAAGTTTGCGAAGTTTGTCTATATTACGAAATCAACCTTGGTGAAATAATTTTCTCGAAATACTCTTAATGGAAAACAAATTTTAGCGTACCACTTGACAAAATATGCATTCGACTTCGAAGTAAATTATTCCAGGAACCACAGCCAGAAGTGAGAACCTAATTTCTTTTTTTTTTATTGAAGTTGTGTGGGCATTGTCCAATCTTTTTTGTTGTTGTCGGAAATGTTCGACAATTACTCAATTCATCCCATCGTGTTTTTATTACTAAAACCCAAGACCCCGTTTCCTGCATTAGTTTGTAGGCCAAATTTCTAGTACTGCTGAGCATTTGTCCAAGACTAAAAAGATTCCACTCAGGAGTTTAATAATTGGAGACCTCTCACCACTCTTTGTACCCGGTGTTCCAGTCCTCGAGGTCTCGGTTCCATTTTTTGTGGAAACGTGTGCTATGTGTTACTTGATTAAATATGGAGTATTGTACCAGCATATGGATAAAATTCATTTTTAGTATTGTGAATGCATTTGTGAACAGAAAGGCGTAGGTGTTTTTCTTCTCAGGAGCCGTGCTGGACTTGTTCATGGATAGTAAAGTACAATTTCTATGATTATCATCCGATGGCCACTAAGCACTAAGGTATGTGTACTGCAAGTTTGCGAAGTTTGTCAATATTATTACGAAATCTACCTTGGTGAAATAATTTTCTCGAAATGCTCTTAATGCAAAACAAATTTCAGCGTACCACTTGACAAAATATGCATTCGACTTTGAAGTAAATTAATCCAGGAACCACAGCCAGAAGTGAGGACCTATAATTTTTTTTTTTATTGAAGTTGTGTGGGCATTGTCCAATCTTTTTTGTTGTTGTCGGAAATGTTCGACAATTACTCAATTCATCCCATCGTGTTTTTATTACTAAAAACCAAGACCCCGTTTCCTGCATTAATTTGTAGGCCAAATTTCTAGTACTGCTGAGCATTTGTCCAAGACTAAAAAGATTCCACTCAGGAGTTTAATAATTGGAGACCTCTCACCACTCTTTGTACCCGGTGTTCCAGTCCTCGAGGTCTCGGTTTTGTAGGCCAAATTTCTAGTACTGCTGAGCATTTGTCCAAGACTAAAAAGATTCCACTCAGGAGTTTAATAATTGGAGACCTCTCACCACTCTTTGTACCCGGTGTTCCAGTCCTCGAGGTCTCGGCATTGACCGGAGCTTGGAGTACACACGCTTATTTATTTCTGCTGGTTGTCCACCTGAGATGTTGCCAAAACTAATGTCGTTTACCTCCTCTCCGTGTTATCTTAAACGCCAGGGGAAACGAAGAGAGGATTCCTGGTGATCGATCCGTTGTTGATCGGACAAACACTGGACACGGCGACAACATCGACTCGTCGGATAACGTGGACCCCGGATCGCGATAGCCACGCTTCGGGGGGCGAAAATTCGCCGCCGCCGCAATGTCCCTTCCGTCGTAAGCGGTTGCTATCCGAGCATCAGCTGTAAGCGAGAAACGCGGCGGCCAATTAAGAAATTGTAGTCATCGCTGCGGCAGGAACTCGCATGAAATGTCCGGGGGAAAAGGTATGAGTATGGGCATGAGCCGCTCCTGTTTTGATGAGCAGGCTCGATACGGGGTTTTTGTATGAAGGGAAGGAAGCGCTAGTTTGCGAGGTCGTTTTTCCCCCCCTCACGCACTCCATTCATGACGTCCTGCACCCCGTGGCGGAATTTAATTTGCGCGTTTTGCTGCTTCTCAGCAGCGTCCGACTTCACCCGACATTGAGCGAATGGACTGGCCGTCAAATTTTCCTCATTGGTCTTCTAAAATGTATACTGTATACGAACTTTCTTCATGCAAAAACGTCCAATCTTGAAATTTCATCAGACAGATATACAGTGAATACCAGCCATATTTTCAAAATTGTAAGCTTCCCCCTGATCGTTGGCGCATATTTGAGAGAAAGAACCTGTATGTACAGTACAAACAAGTTTTTTCAATCGAAGGAGGAAAGGCCCGTTCAATTTCGTGACATAATTTTCCTGAAACCATTTGAAATCTCCTAAATTCGCGAATAACGGACTCGAGATGAGACGTAAAGGTGACATTTGTGACACCGTCAAAAATTAGAAAGCTTTTTTGCTTCTACGTGCATCAGCATTACGCAAACAAAGGAAAACTAAACGCCTTCAATGACCATCACCAATTTTTTTTATTGGAAAAGAATAACACGCATAATGAAGGATTGGGATTTTGCTCAAAATTCAAAGAAGAGGAATATGGAATGTTACGGGTGAACTATGTACTGTACAACGATTCCTTTAGATTAGAGAAATAAGTTCCTATATCTAGCGAAAATAGGTGTACAGTAGGTAAACTTTTCTAATACATTGCAAGGTCTCCCAAAAGCCTGGAGAAAATAAGTAGAAAAAATAGCTGCAGACATAATAATCGTCGAAATAGAGAGTCTATACTGCAATTTTCCCCATGCGATGAAGCGGCTTTTCAAAAATATTTGCGCGTTTTGCTGCTTCTCAGCAGCGTCCGACTTCACCCGACATTGAGCGAATGGACTGGCCGTCAAATTTTCCTCATTGGTCTTCTAAAATGTATACTGTATACGAACTTTCTTCATGCAAAAAGTCCAATCTTGATCAGACATGATCAATTTCATCAGACAGATATACAGTGAATACTAGCCATATTTTCAAAATTGTAAGCTTCACCCTGATCGTTGGCGCATATTTGAGAGAAAGAACCTGTATGTACGGTACAAACAATTTTTTCAATCGAAAGAGGAAAGGTACGTTCAATTTCGTGACATAATTTTCCTGAAACAATTTTAAATCTCTAAAATTCGCGAAGAACGGACTCGAGATGAGACGTAAAGGTGACATTTGTGACACCGTCAAAAAATAGAAAGCTTTTTTGCTTCTACGTGCATCAGCATTACGCAAACAAAGGAAAACTAAACGTCCTCAATGACCATCACCAATTTTTTATTGGAAAAGAATAGCACGCATAATGAAGGAACGGGATTTTGCTCAAAATTCAAAGAAAAGGAATATGGAATGTTACGGGTGAACTATGTACTGCACAACGATAGAATAGAGAAATAAGTCCCTATATCCAGCGAAAATAGGTGTACAGTAGGTTAACTTTTCTAACTGTAACGTTCCAGAGGGTTTTCGGACCTCTTTTATTCATCTTTTTTATCGACGTCTGTATTATTAGCAGCTTTATCTCTCAGATATGACGTTAAAAGGGGTACGCTACTTCGCCGAAAAGTTTTTATCTAAAACATAAGCACAAAACGGGTTGCTGCAGCGACTATAGCTAAGAACCTTTTGAAACTAGCCTTGAAAAAGCTATAGTTGAACGAGCTTAGTTCAAACCGCACGAAACTTGTAGCAATACCATCTGGCCGCCAATTTGAAAAAAAAAAAATCGTAACAAGGTACACTTAGCAAAGCTAACCTGGATTCTCTTTTTTTTATGGTCCCATACTTCATTCTTTATATTAGCAATCCCGCAGTGCTTATCAACTTACTCTCGGGCACAAGCCGCAAAGGCATCGCCACGACAGCGATCGAGAATATTTGCATCCACAGGTGATTAATTAGACTGCGGTTGCACACCCCGATTGTGAGCGGGCGCTGATCATGAATCAAACAGATCCGCGGGTAATCCTTGCAACAGATGGACAACTTTCGGAACAATAAGAGCAACCCAAGATATATTGAATTTTCTGGGACAAAGGAGTTTCTCTACAAAGACAGAAAGAACGTAACTTTTCTGCTGATTTTTCCCAGGAACTGCTGACTTTTACCCACAGCCCAAAATAGCTTCATAAAAATCTCCTTGGGGTATTTGGGAACTCGTTGATATTCAATTCAAAGCAACGAAGAGTTGCCATGACAAAAATTCTAACGTTTTTTTTATTCTTGAACCGCAACTTTTTTCAGAATCAGAATTACAGATGGTGCGGTTGCGAGGCAAGCTTGAAATATGTGAATAAGAAGCTCTGCACGTGGAAGTTATTTTTGCTCTCATCCTCTCGGCTGCTGATATTTTTCTAATCCTGGGTTCAATTGTGCAAAATTTCGCTGGACGAGTTCGAAATCAAAAGTCTTGATGGTACTCTCGCAGTCTTGCTTAAAAATTAAACAAAAAACCTCCCAAAATATAAAGCTCGAATTGTGTTATACAGTATGTTGTAACTTCTCTGGGCTTCTCTTATAAATTTAAGCGTTCTAATATTTCCTTCAAAACTGTTCCAAGTTGAGGTAAGCGAAACTAAAAACGCGGACAGGAATTTCTTGAATCCCTTACAGCAAACATATGGAGTTCATTAATCTTCCACAAATATTGTAAATCGTAACGGGAGAAACATTACAACTTTAAGTCTGGTCATGCGCTTATAGACCGCACTTTTTCCACCAAAAACTCGGATATGGTCTTTTCACTCACGAAATAAGTGTCATTTTTTATACATTTTTGTGCAAGAGACAGTTGGGATGAGAAAGCGTGAATCTTTGAAACATGGGGGGATTGGCTATCCGTATGTCCATATATATACGTGCTGGAGTGGAAGGTGCACAGGTACCCTGGCAGGTTGGCGCGATGATCTGCGGCACAGGTTCCCCCTAATTCCTCCTTTTCTCCGGCTCATCTGTTGCAAGCCCAGGCCCCGCGGGTAGACGGCGAGCACGTGTTGGGTGCGAGAGTAATTTTCGTTCTTCCCCGGGATCCACCCGTCAGTTACTGGGCAGATCCAGGGGCACACGACGGACCTTGTTATTTCAGTTGCTCCCGAAAAAGAGGAGCCAGAGATGCCCACCTGTTACGCGTACTCTAATATCATGACCTGCGGGGGTCACCTTCCCCTTCCTCCCTTTTCTCATTAATTGACGTAATTATTGGCCTCTGTCGCTTACGTGCGTTTGCCTTTCCTCGCGCTGGCCACGGGGCACGCTCGTATTCATGAGTTTCCCGTAACGGTGACCCAGTAATCAACGGTCGCATGCCGCCCATTTTACGCACATTTTCTCCAAGTACTGCATCACAAGATCCCCACTTGGTCACATTCAGGATCCTCGCGTTTCCCTCAATGCATTAACCTTTGAGAGATACGAACGAATAGACGAGGCAGATACCCCTCCTGTAAATAATGATAAACGCCCCCAGACTGCCCTGAGTGATTCGCGAGAAACGATTCTCCATCAGAAGTAAATAGCATAACCTGTGCATATAACCTTTACTTTCCGGATTAGAGTCCCCGAAATATACTGTACAATACAAAGGTGTTAGCAATAAATGGTTTGTATTTTGTGAGGAACCTAGAACATTTCCCGAAAACAGCATATGATGTGTTGACATTATTGTAGAAAGCAGTGAAATTGTTGACAGTGGAACCGCGAACAAGAAAATCAAAATGAAGTGGATGCAAATGATTTTGTCCACAGCCATTTTTGTGCAGAAGTTTTCGGTCCTAACTTCAAACAAGTTTTCATGAATTTTCTTCGCCATTATATATTCTCTGGATAATTTGGGTATTGCTGTAGAAAGCATTTGTCATGGCCCGTGCGGGTTAACAGATGTCGCCACTGCTGACTGGAAAAAAAAAATGCAGAACACCTGGTGTCAGGCTGGAACCAACAAAGTTTCGGTGTTTGTGCGGATATCATTCGGTGCTGATTCAGGTGGATGCCATTGGGGCATCCACCTGATAATAATATTAGATACATACAACATTTAAAATGCACTCCTTTTTTAATAATATTATTTTAATTATGAAGATACGTGAAGTATTTTAGAAAAGCTTTCAAGGCATCGAAAGCAACCATCTTCAACTGCTTGACTTAGAAACTTGCACAAGTTTTGGTTTGCACTATTTTTCTTGGAACTGTTTGCAGAGCGAACAAATTTTCAAATCTGACTTCTTTACTGTGCTTGATGCATTTCGACGGACTGTAGGCAGTAAAATAATTTGAAAGACAAAGCACCTAATTTATGTTGGTGAACTAGGCGTGGTTCAAAATAGCTACATTAAAAGTATTGGCTCATGTCAGGACACTTCGAATTTATTTGTGAGTCGTCTGATTACGAAAAGTGAAACGAAGGAAGATTTGAAAAAAAAAACACTGCAAATGTGGACAGCTATTCTGGAATTTTTCACATCGGGTAAGAACAGTTGCTTGTCCCTAATAAAGTTCATTTCGGACCATTCGATCAGAAGAACATTGAGAAGAAACTTCTTCACGGCTACTCACACGAGAAAGATTCAGAATTTTTCCGGCGGGAGTGTCAAGAAAGAATGATGATTCGGCCAAATTGCGCAAGTTATTAAGGGCTTCTTGGGAACAATCGATGGGTCTAGAAAAGTTTTTCCCCCCAACGTTGGGCAACCGATTTTCTTTTCTTGTTGTTTCGATGAAACGTGATTATTGCATGACCAGACCAAGAAACCTCCAGCTCTGGTGGCACGCGATCGCATCAGATTCCTCATAGCTAATTATCGGCAGCTGATTACCTGAGGGGAAAAAATATTGATACCTTCAGAAGACGCCCACTCATTTATCAATCTAACTCTCGCCCACTCAGTGCCAGAGTCCTCACACAGCCGTCGAGCCCTTGTCGTGATCATGTCACAATCCGTGGTGCTGGTGGGTTTTGGTATGCGACGGGTTGATTGGGATGGATGGATTTCGTAGGGAATCAATTGAGCGTCACCAATGCTCTCCAACAGTTATAATCCTGGGGACTCAAACGGAAAACTGCTGTCCATGCGAGGTCAACTCGGAAGCTTCCTTTACTTTTTAATTAGTTTCTACACTGTGGAATCTTGCTTTTGCATTCCGAACATGATTCAACATCCAAAGCAGAGAGTTGTGTAGGCTCCTTTGGGCAACTGTGGATTCCCGGCGGGGCCTTTGCAACCTTGAAACCAAAACCTGAAGCCCGTGCTGGCATTATGCCTAAGCCAAATGTATCAGTTTGGGCTGGTGTGAATGCCAAGCGTGATTTTGTCCTATACTGGCATGTTGCGTGAAATACATTTTAATTCCTTTCTGACTTGATCGCTTTTTAAACGTTCCAAATTAATTAATAATCAGCTTCGTTTAAAATTGAAGCATTTTGCGGAGGGGAAAGATCTCAAAAATGCCAAACATGCAGGAAAGAACTCATAAAATTCCTTCCCACAGGTATTATTGCATCTCCCAACTTATTTTCTCATTTAATTCATTTGTGAGATTTTTACCTTTGCGATTTTTGTGCCATGAGATTCCTCCAACGGTCGAAATTGGTCGAAATTCGGCGAGATTAAGCTGGAATGAAATCGGATGAAAAGTAAGACGGACCTGTTCAAAGGCATCTTCATTTTTCCCAGGAAAACATTGGTTCAAAAAGGGACATTCATAATTCTCATAATCAAATCAGCCTTCTCTCCTCAGCTCATATTTCCCCTAAGCGTGAACTGGGAGGTCTCTTCTCCCGCTGACAGAATATTCAGAAACACAAAATTTCGCACACAGGCACAGGCAAAAAAAGCACGTACAATTCATCAATGAAGAAGCTGCCGAGCATGCATAAAGCTTCTTTGCAAAGCGAAAATACTGAGAAATGCCCACAGAGCAAGACGGAAATGAGGAAAAAATTCCGGTCTCAGCCTCCAATCCTGAAAGGTGTACGAAAACCGAGCACTTGAGAGATCTCAGATTGCTTTTTGTTACATTTTTGCACAGTCAGAAAAAAAAACGCCCACTCCTTTCCAAGAAATTACTTTTTGCAGAGCAAGTCTGCGAGGGACGTGATATAACTCTGCGCCATTTGTAACGTTTCAAACTTGGACATCTGCCGATCCTTTCCAATAGAAGGCAGGACATTTCGCAGTTTGTCAAATGCAATGTTGAGGTTATACATGCGGCGGCGTTCGCGCGCGTTGGCGGCCAGGCGCCGCTTTTTCACCACCGCCACACCCGGCACCTTCGGAACTTGTTTGCGGCCCTTGCCACGCTTCTGTTTCTTGCCACTAGGCGTTGCTGCACTTTGCTGCGCATTCGTTTCCGGCGCTTTGTGCTCGGCTTCTGGGGAACTGTAGCGGAAGTGATCGTCGAAGTATTGGTCGGACAAGGAAATCGGCAAAGGGCCTTGATCGGCGTCGAATGATTGCAAGGATGTCGCCAATGCGTTGTCAGGGCCTTGGCAGGAATGCGGGGAGTCTAATAGCCGGTAGTTGTTGAAAGTACGGACATCCTCTTCGCAATGCTCGCCGACGAACGGAAGCAACGTCTGACTGGACCCATTCGACGGGTAATAAAACCTGCGCAAGCAAACCAGAAAATGCTCATTGACGAGAGTATTTCGAAATGCGAATTAAACCGGAAGAACCCTACACCATTCACTCCTTCATTTCCAATCTCGGAATCGTGTTCAATGTTTTATGAATTTCGTTGCAGGCGGAAATTGTATCATGCGAGTTACTGATATACTCTCAATTTCGTTCTTGTGGAATACATGGCTTATTACGCAGTCAGTAAAACAGTGCGTTCACGAGAGAAGAGGAAGGAAGACCATGGAAATACGTGTGGCGAATTATGTTCATTATGAACTCATTTGCTTGATGATTGATTAAAAAAAATTAATTCTTGACTTGAAATATTATTTTCAATAATGATTTAAACGATTATTCCAAGTATTACGGTGAATAGGGAATTCTCTCTGTTAATTTGTATGTGGAAGTACTTATACGATTAAGGTTTCCTGAGTTGATTCAAGAGGGGCAGTTGAATAAAACAGATACGAGAAGTTTCTTGGTAAAAAAAAACACCACTTGAATATTTTTCATCATCTCGAACATCCGTCATAGTACAAGCGATGGAAGCCAGACAGACTTAATTAACAATTAAGGTAGTTATTTCTGCGCTGAGACAGTTAAAAAACCAGGGCCGTCAGAGAAGGCATTCTTTCTTGTTCTTTCTTAAGTGTAACTACAATAAAGGAACCTTTTTGGTTCAACAAACAATTATAAAATGAACACGACAGAATTTTACTTGAATTGTAGTTGTTTCTGTGAGGAAACAACAAGATTGCGCTCAAATTTTTATTTCTTCAAAATAAAAATTCCTCTACTTTTTTAGTTCCTCACGACGTCAAACTTGTGAATTTGCTACCATATGAATCACGTAATTCCCAAGCAAACACTTTCGCAGATTTTCGTGTAAAAATAATATTTTTCTATCTAAATAATCTCCAATGAAACACTGAGAGAGATAAATAAAATGAAAACATTCGGTGTGCGATCTTACGCCAAAAATGTTGTGGTAAGATGAGTCAATTAGGAAGTAAGTGAATTAAAAATGGTCACATCTTGCAGACTATATATTTGACTTCTGGATGGACTTTTATCACAATTTCTTCTTTTGAAAACGTCAATGATTAATTAGAGTATACTTTTGTTTGAATTGAACTCGTATAGGGTAATACTGTATATCTTGGAAAACATTAATTTGATCAAATTATAATTTCAGTTCGTTCGGAAGTTGCCTCGCATAATTCCTCGCAGGACGTTGTTCTCATTATGTGTGTTGAATCTACGCCTGTCACTGGACCAATAATAATTCAATACTTGTAAAAATAAAATAAAAAACGCTCACGGGGTGTGAAAGAGAAGGCAAAGAAGTTCACATTCGCGAGCAAAATATGTGCGTATGCGCGCACGAGAGAAGAAAAACCCCCTTGTGTTTCCATGATGACAGTGGTACTTGAACCGTGAGTTTTGAGCTGACCCTTAGTAGCAGCTTGAGTGGAAACTCCTAGTAGCATAGGCATCCTCTTGGACAGCCGAAGTGCTCGTCGGCCTACAACTACTTACCTTATCAAATGGTTCTCATCGATGTGCTCAGGGCTGGAAGTAAGCTGTGCCGACATGGGACTGTCGATCCCCGATGTATCCGGACTCTTGTCGCTTTTGGGCGTCAAAGAGCAGAGGTATGAGTATGTTTGCTCTTGCTTGACGTGCGTGCTGTTATTCTGCACGTTCAGCAAGCTCGAGAAGCTGCTCCCAGCCAGTTTGAGGCCTCCTTCGGACCGCATCAATAACATTGCCGGATTGTCAATTTCGCAACAATCCTCTACTAAAAGTGCAAGCGCCCGGCAATACGTGTGACGATCTTGAAGTGAGCAGGTGGTTGCTGCACAGCTGAAGGTGTTCTTTTAGATATTTTCGGCTTGTTATTTTTGTGAATTAAATTAAAGAGACGAGAATTCACAGCACACTTCGCAAATAAGTACTCAAAATTATAGATCTTTCACATCACGGATGCAAAGCGAAATGAAGAAGCGAATGTCGGCGCGAAAACACAACAATTTAATGCACTCGAGAAATTGGCGCATACGTTTAGTTCGAATGACATGACTAGAATGAGGTTTCCATGAAACTACCATCAAATATGGAAATTTCGGAAAGTTTTTTCACTGGAAAAGTAAAAAAATAAATAAAATCATGCATTGCAAGATTTTCAAAATTCAAGTAAAGGTTGACCGTCCTCGTCTTTTGTATAAAATTTTAAAAATCCTCAAGGCTTTCATTCTAAAGTGCCGTCTATAGGTTTTGCACCTGCACAGAAAAGTTCACGAATCAACTGATTTATTTAAAGTTGCGAACTGTGTACCAATCCGCCTCGCGGCCGTCGAGATACTGGCGAATTCTGCGCATGAACACGCATACGTGTT
>CAJPEX010005139.1:0-17750 GCA_905338405.1 Notodromas monacha | reverse complement strand
GCCCGACCAATTATTGTGTTTTATTCAATCGATCCAAATTTTATCTCCTGAGACTCTGCTGTAAATTCAATAAGATATTCAAGGTGTAAGGCTTGATAAAACCATTCCATAAATAAAACCTTACAAGCATTTTTCTCCCATGATGCACCACAATTTCTCACTCATTTCCGCAGACTTTATTCATTGTCCGACTACAGGTGCACTCTCCCTAGAATGACTTTGTCTACAACTAACTTCGTTGTAAAAGGAATTATCATTTTTTATCTCGAAGATTTCTTCACCAATCTCATATACTGGGTTCTCTTATGAAAATCTTTTCTCATCCCCTGAATTTTATTCCAGAGTTTTTTTATGACTTCCTCATAAAATTAGCCCATTTTATATGTTAAAGTCCAACCTGTTTCAATGGAAATTCATCAGGCCAGCCAAAAAATGGAGTTTGGGAGGCTTTGAGTTAGCAATACAAGCATTTACGGAGAAGAACCACAGTAAATGGTGATGTTTTAAGCCTGAAATTGCTTCCTCGATGAGTTGACAGGATTGAAGTCCAAGGCAAGGGCTTATTTGCGCAATTGGGGCACTATACCTCCTCTAGCACATAATTTCGAATGTCATCAAGTTACAATTTCATTGATTTTATTGTTTGTGTTTCAATAAAATAATAGCCAAAAGGCCCACAGAAAAATCGAGTTACGGCGATTTGAGGGGAAAAACCTTTGAATTAGAGTTGTTTGGAATGCAATTTTTCCAAGGAAATTCAGACGGGGATCTAAAAAAAAAACAAATAAAGGGACGAATAACACGCGGGGAGGTTCAAGTTATATAGGTTTGATAAGTGAAGTACTGTACATGAAGAAAGGTTCAATTGAATATCACACGTGAAATACGAACAGAAATTCTTATATTCATCTACTCATCCCTGACTCCGGACTTTTTCCAGTAGAGATATTCATGACACAAAATTGTAAAAATGAAGGTACTGTACTCATATTCCTGCCAGCAAATGGCATTCGGCCCATAATTACAAAGAAATTTCATTCAGGCGACTCACGCAGATTCGCTTCAAACCACATAAAGAAACCACTATACATTAGAGCTCTGATGATGAAAAGGATGAAGTCCTAATGGAAGTGACATGAAGTGGGCTCGAAAGTACCCGCACATCATCGGGGCCTTTTTCTCTCCGTTTTGCTGATGAACTCATTGTCGGTCCTCTCTCTTGCAGTCGCCAATATAATGCCCACGACGATTCTTACTAGTGATAAAGAATTATTTTCTAAAATGAAGGTCATACTATAGAGTACTTCCGTGATTGCTTCGAATAAAGAAAGGAGAAATAAACGAGGGCCTTTTTCGTCTCCGGTCTCTATATTAATGCACCCGCGTGCTCTCGTTCATTGTCTAATGGCGATCGCATGACGTGTGACGAGTGTCGAGTTCCCGAAACGTCGGCGTTGTCGGGCAACACAACGCCGTCGAAGCTTCGTGCTTCGTCAAGCATTCTGCTCGTATTTCTTGAGCATTCGCCAGGAATTGGCTGAAAGATTTCCGCGCGTTCTCCGTTTTAGCAGTCATCATCGTCTAAACAGGCATTTAAAAATGATTTCTGTGACGGCATTCAAACTTCTCTTTTCTCCTTTGCTTCAAAGAACTCTTGCATCGCATGGAATTTTTAGAAATCTGCTGGAATTTCCTTCTTACTATTTTGAAGATTCATCTATGGGTGCTAGCTGAATATTTTGTTGAATATATTATCGAACATTTTGTATAATTGCAGATACAGAAATATAGTGTTTTTAATTGCATATTCAATAATATTGTATTTTGTAATTGAATATAGTCAATAATACTATTGTTTTGTAATTGAATATTCCATAATATTAGTTTATCAAACTTCATTGAAAATTTCGCAATTGACATTATTGAATATTTCATAATATTTTTAATTGAATATTAAGGAAAAATTTTGTATTTTGATATTATTGAGTATTTTCTATAATGGGCTACTATTGAATATTTTGTATAGGAATACTATCGAATATTTTCTAAAATTCAAAGATTATATAAATTCAATCGCGTTTTATTTGATTGGAAAACCAAGCCGACTTATATAGGTTTCACCCGTTTTTGCCTTATTTATGATTCTTGAATTAAACACCAAAAAAATTCCTGGAATTGTTTCAACTCGAAAATATTCTGCTCAAGATACGTTGAAGGTTGAACGAAGTTTATAGTAATAGAGGGATCTCACTCTGACTTCGGAGCTCATTCTATTTATTTTGATGAATAAGCGTCAGAAGTTGAAGGATGTTCAGTAATTGAATTCCACTTTCTCAAGCACAGCACCAAGAAATTCTCACGCACAGATCAATGGAACACCGGCCTGAAATAGAAAAGGAACAGGACCCTTCACAGAGAAACTTTCTCACTCACGGCCTTTTCAAAAGAAGCGATGCTCGTTATTCCATTAGCATAACGACCACGAGCGAAAGTATCGACGGGAAAGATTCACCTGCGGTTGATGATGGCCAAGTTTTCTTCCTCTTTTTTTCCCCCCTAGCTTGAGACCATCAGCAGCACAACCGTTCCACAAAAGAGGGGCAGGAAACTTCTTACCCTCTCACTACATGTATCGAGTATATATATCGGCTTCTTTGACTGATTACATGATTCTGGAAGAACATGTTCTGACCACAAAGGAATAAGGGATACATCACCAGTGTGTTCCCGAACCCGTGGTCCGCAGACTGGCGCTGGTCTGCAGAAGTTTTTTTTTGCCAATCAGTGGGAAACTTTCAGCTTAACCCTCAGACAGCAGAGGGTTCTTCCCCATTGCTGGCCAAAGTCAGATTTATTTTTGTATGCTGGGGTGTTTTCAGTTTTCTGAAGGTCAAAAAGCCTTTCCAGGTGGGCTGAGGCAAAATTGGGATTAATCCAAGAAAAGCCTGTTGCTTAACATAGCATGTTTTTCTTTTTTCTGCAAAATTTGTTTGTGCAAAGAGAAGAAATCAGGATTTTCCCCCAACTTTGTCCTCAACTCCCTGTTGTCATTTTTTCCTTTTCTTCTCTGAGATGCAACACAATTTTGCAAAAATAGTCCAACTTTGCTACCCAGCAATTAATAAATTCATCAAAAGCATTAAAATGAAGTCCATTATCTCAATCAAAAGCTTTGGAATGACAATTGCAGCGTGGCAATTATCTGGTGAAATATAAATGTCGGCTTTTCTCCTATTAAAATTCCAGACAAATTTTCACCTCCTGAAAGCATATTTTATTGTTTCATTCTGAAGAAACTTTTCTTCAAGCCAGCCTTTCCAATTTTTTGACGACATTCAGCTATTTGCTGCTTCATTGCTGCTTAACCTGATTTTTGCAAAAAAAAAAACAAAAAAACTTTCAAATACCTACCATCTTGCAAGTGAAACTTTTTAGAGTCTGCACAAATTTCATGGAACTTTGCTGGACCACAGACATGCTTTTTTGGAAATATGCCGGTTTTCAAATTATTTTATGGAAATTTTCCAGTCTGTGGGCCCAAGAAGGTTGGGGACCACTGCATTACATCCTAAAAGGCAAACCGCCCAGGGAAAGATTTCTTCTCCCAATTCCCGAACATGGGGAATAAAACAGCAGGACTGAAGACGAGTAGCAAACCAAACTTTTTCTTTGCAGATGCTCTGAGGCTTAACTTCGCAGACGTGCTGGTTTTCTGCGAGCAGATCTTACCCTTGCTGCTCTTGGTTGCGTCTTATTTTTTTCCCCTATCACTGAAATAAGCGAGCAAAGGGAATTCGGGAATAAAATAGTGAAAAAAATATCCCCAGAAAACTTGATCGCGTCTTTGANCGAATAATGAAAGGAGAAATAAACGAGGGCCTTTTTCGTCTCCGGTCTCTATATTAATGCACCCGCGTGCTCTCGTTCATTGTCTAATGGCGATCGCATGACGTGTGACGAGTGTCGAGTTCCCGAAACGTCGGCGTTGTCGGGCAACACAACGCCGTCGAAGCTTCGTGCTTCGTCAAGCATTCTGCTCGTATTTCTTGAGCATTCGCCAGGAATTGGCTGAAAGATTTCCGCACGTTCTCCGTTTTAGCAGTCATCATCGTCTAAACAGGCATTTAAAAATGATTTCTGTGACGGCATTCGAACTTCTCTTTTCTCCTTTGCTTCAAAGGACTCTTGCATCGCATGGGATTTTCAGAAATCTGCTGGAATTTTCTTCCTACTTTTTTGAAGATTCATCTATGGGTGCTAGCTGAATATTTTGTTGAATATATTATCGAATATTCTGTATAATTGCAGATACAGAAATATAGTGTTTTTAATTGAATATTCAATAATATTGTATTTTGTAATTGAATATAGTCAATAATACTATTGTTTTGTAATTGAATATTCCATAATATTAGTTTATCAAACTTCATTGAAAATTTCGCAATTGACATTATTGAATATTTCATAATATTTTTAATTGAATATTAAGGAAAAATTTTGTATTTTGATATTATTGAGTATTTTCTATAATGGGCTACTATTGAATATTTTGTATAGGAATACTATCGAATATTTTCTAAAATTCAAAGAATATCTAAATTCAATGACGTTTTATTCGATTGGAAAACCAAGCCGACTTATGTATAGGTTTCACTCGTTTTTGCCTTATTTATGATTCTTGAATTAAACCCCAAAAAAAATTCCTGGAATTGTTTTAACTTGAAAATATTTTGCTCAAGATACGTTGAAGGTTGAACGAAGTTTATAGTAATAGAAGGATCTCACTCTGACTTCGGAGTTCATTCTATTTCTTTTGATGAATAATCGTCAGAAGTTGAAGGATGTTCAGTAATTGAATTCCACTTTCTCAAGCACAGCACCAAGAAATTCTCGCGCGCAGATCAATGAAACACCGGCCTGAAATAGAAAAGGAACAGGACCCTTAACAGAGAAACTTTCTCACTCACGGCCTTTTCAAAAGAAGCGATGCTCGTTATTCCATTAGCATAACGACCAAGAACGAAAGTATCGACGGGAAAGATTCACCTGCGGTTGATGATGGCCAAGTTTTCTTCCTCTTTTTTTCCCCCCTCGTGACCATCAGCAGCACAACCGTTCCACAAAGGAGGGGCAAGAAACTTCTTACCCTCTCACTACATGTATCCAGTATATATATCGGCTTCTTTGACTGATTACATGATTCTGGAAGAACATTTTCTGACCACAAAGGAATAAGGGATACATCACCAGTGTGTTCCCGAAGCCGTGGTCCGCAGACTGGCGCTGGTCTGCAGAAGTTTTTTTTTTGCCAATCAGTGGGAAACTTTCAGCTTAACCCTCAGACAGCAGAGGGTTCTTTCCCATTGCTGGCCAAAGTCAGATTTATTTTTGTATGCTGGGGTGTTTTCAGTTTTCTGAAGGTCAAAAAGCCCTTCCTGGTGGGCTGAGGTAAAATTGGGATTAATCCAAGAAAAGCCTGTTGCTTAACATAGCATGTTTTTCTTTTTTCTGCAAAATTTGTTTGTGCAAAGAGAAAAAATCAGGATTTCCCCCCAACTTTGTCCTCAACTCCCTGTTTTCATTTTTTCCTTTTCTTCTCTGAGATGCAACACAATTTTGCAAAAATAGTCCAACTTTGCTACCCAGCAATTAATAAATTCATCAAAAGCATTAAAATGAAGTCCATTATCTTAATCAAAAGCTTTGGAATGACAAATGCAGTGGCAATTATCTGGTGAAATATAAATGTCGGCTTTTCTCCTATTAAAATTCCAGACAAATTTTCACCTCCTGAAAGCATATTTTATTGTTTCATTCTGAAGAAACTTTTCTTCAAGCCAGCCTTTCCAATTTTTTGACGACATTCAGCTATTTGCTGCTTCATTGCTGCTTAACCTGATTTTTGCAAAAAAAAAAACAAAAAAACTTTCAAATACCTACCATCTTGCAAGTGAAACTTTTTAGAGTCTGCACAAATTTCATGGAACTTTGCTGGACCACAGACATGCTTTTTTGGAAATATGCCGGTTTTCAAATTATTTTATGGAAATTTTCCAGTCTGTGGGCCCAAGAAGGTTGGGGACCACTGCATTACATCCTAAAAGGCAAACCGCCCAGGGAAAGATTTCTTCTCCCAATTCCCGAACATGGGGAATAAAACAGCAGGACTGAAGACGAGTAGCAAACCAAACTTTTTCTTTGCAGATGCTCTGAGGCTTAACTTCGCAGACGTGCTGGTTTTCTGCGAGCAGATCTTACCCTTGCTCTTGGTTGCGTCTTATTTTTTTCCCTATCACTGAAATAAGCGAGCAAAGGGAATTCGGGAATAAAATAGTGAAAAAAATATCCCCAGAAAACTTGATCGCGTCTTTGAAGCATGTGGCAGGTCGCAGATGTTCCGCCACTAAATTGATTTCCGCGAGAGAAGTTAGTTTACGAAATGAAATGATGCGTTCCGAATTTTAATGGCCACTATCTGAGTCAATGTCCATTAGAATTTCAAATTTTTCCGTTTTCGGAATTCCGGGTGCATGTGCGCTTCTGTTCCAAAAATTTGGAGAGGGTCTTCTTGAACGTTTTCTGCATCTCAATTGATACTCGTAATAGTCCCTGCATGTGTATCCCTTTTTGTTGTTATTTAGAGGTTTCAAACCTTGCTAAATTTCACTTCACAGTACCTGCTTCACCATAATCAAGAGAGACAACATTTTGACTCTTCGAAGCGCTATCGAACGAAATGCAAAAAGTTCAATAGCATTTCAGTTTTACGTTCGTTATATACTATTTTCTAAAATTTATGAAATGAGATATTAAATTTTCAAGTACTGCTTTCTGTATCAGGTAAAGATAATGATTATATTCCGTTTTAATTCATAAATAATTCTCAGAAAATGTAACCTATATGCATTATGATTCACAGATCGAGGACCAAAAAAAATTAGCATATGAATGGATGCAATTTTTTATTTCTAACTTATTGAATGTTTTGTGAATTATTTTCAATATCAATTTTCCTGTTTTTCTATAGATCTGGAACCGTGAATTGAAAAACGTCTTCAAGATGAATGAACGATATCGGATATATAGTTGGTTGATGGTAAAAAAAAAAGTAGGATCCACCGATTTAATGTTATTTATGACTTGAAGTATAGACGCTAAAAAATATGTGAGGGTTGAATTCTTGGAATCCAGAAATAAGAGATTGGAAATTCAACCATATGAGTATTCTTAAACTAACCTGCACAAAATAAATTCATTTGAACGAATGCTGGAACTAATTTGAAATAAAATGATTTAACATTGTTTAAATGAGCCATTGAGTAGACAACGCTGTTCTTGTCAATTTTTGTGGCCAAATAAATCCTTTAAAAAGTCGCAGCACATGGGCGTAATTTTGGCTTCTCATTTGCAACCCAGCACGTCATGAGACTATAGTACTGTACTGTATATTACTAGCTTCCAATTTATTTCCTCGCAATCCGACAGATTAATGGACAACTCTGGCCAATGATACGAATAACGATCCGTATATGTATAAAGAAGAGCTACCCGACAGCAACTCCACATAACACTGGACTTCACATATATATATATATATATATACCATACATACGCCTTCATTACCTGGGATCAAGACTTGCCGTTCGTCAGGGCAATCAATAGGTCAGTCAGGATCCCTTCTCCCTTTCTCCTCGTCGAAACGACAGGGCAAAAGCAAAAGCAGAAAAAAACAAAACAAAACAAAGAAAAACAGGAGAGAAAAGGATCCCTCAGGAAGTGATCCCGGGATGGAAATAAAGAGGAAACGCGATGCCCTCTTATTCCGGCGGCCTCCAGCCAAACAATCAACCTCAATGATGGCGGCGACCATTAAGTAACGTCCAAAGACAAAAAATAAAAAATAAACCCAGGACCTTTCCTATTCGGAAAAGGTCTCGATTATCAGGAAAGCATCACGGGCAGACTGGAATTTGTTGTTCCTTCCGGGTTCGGAATAAGACGACGACACGATATATTCGGGCCTCGTTTATTCAGCAAAAGCGTCTTGCAGAGGCGGCTTTTGATACTCCCAAAAGAGCCTTGCTTGCAGAGTGAGGATCAACCTGCTTCCTGATGCCACACCAGGCTGCTGCTGCTGATGATGATGATCCCCTCGCTATCGTCTACCAGCAGCAGAACCAGGAGAGATCCATAACCCGTGATCCACTTTCCAAACTCCACCCTGGAGACACGTCCGGAGACGTTCTACATTATCTTCAGGCAGAAACTCGATTTAAACGTGTGCTCTTTTTTTATAGTAATAGTCGAAAATGCAGATGGACATTTTTTAAAGTTTTTACGTACGTTGCGCTAAGCCCAGAACATCATCATTTAGGCCTGATTTTTGTTTGACGAACCGAATATTTAATTGAAAAACTTAGCGCAACAAATTTTCAGAACAGTGGTGCGCGGGGATCACTTCAAACTTTTCATCAGCCTCGTAATTTTCATCATGAAATATCTTCAGGAGAACATCATATATTGTACTTCGTATTTTCCAGAGGTTTTCCTGACATTTTCCTGAACTAATCACATCATAACATTGAAACGTCAATGTCTTCTTCGGTTTAAATGACATCTGAAGGAATAAAAAATACTTGAAAGTTTGTCCCATATTCAATCTTAAAAGTGACCACATTGCACTTCTAAATTAATTATAATTATTAGCGTATCAAATTTGGTTGAAGAGATTCAATTGACATGTGTGAGAAATCGTGGAAATAATCAGGTACGTGGGGTCTGATGTCTTACTGTGCAGTATTTTTCAAGCCCCGAAAGGATGTTCATCACGTACTGTAATTCTTAAAAATAATCACAACATTTTTGAATACTAAAACAATTGTTCAGGATGTACCCTGCAATTCAATACTATTCTGTTGCTGGGCTTGGGTCAAACTGTGAAGTGGTTGAATTGCGGGGCATAGGTCAAATTGCAGGTCGGCATCCCAGCAAATTTGACTGTTGAATTGCAGGTCAGACAGATTGCTGGAGGTCAAAACGCCTGGCACCATATGCACCTGCACTTGAATCTTCAGTATAAAACAAACTCCCGGAAAATCGTACATCATGTCGTCAGAAATTATACTACTGTATTATAAAGTACCGACGCCTGAAAAATCTTACCCACCCTGTGGTAAGAAAATATACTAGTAATGTACATCACTTCCGCGATGTGCTTTCATATTTATTTTTATATTTTAATGCGGGACATCATACACCGTAATGAATCGAAATGTATTGTACTTCAGTTCACACATGCATCCATCAAATTTAGTTGTTCGAGAGAAGAACACTTCACAAACCTTCAAAATTTCTTGGTAATTTTTTAAATTCTGCTTTGGCATTTACAGAAGGCAAAAGTGAAGTACTATGCGGAAAGAAACACGAGAACCGTGCAGTACTGGGCCTCGAAACCCGGGCTACGTTTTCTTCGCCGCGTTTTCCTCCTCTGAAATATTCCGCGAACGAACATGATGAGTTTCTCCCGATGAGAAATTCATCGAAGTTGGCAGCTTTCTTAATGAGTAAATAAATTCCAAGAACTCTTCAGCTTCTCTACGAATTTTCGAAGAAGAAAAAAAAACCGAGACCGGAACTTCGTACGCAAAATTATCCCGACAGCAGCCTCATTAATACCACTTCCCCCGCCTGAAGTGAACGTAATTAGCACAGCAGATGGTGCCGTTAATCAAGGCGTCAAGGCTGCTCAATATCATGCCTTTGTAGCTGCACAAGGATTCCCGACAGAATCCTCCCTTCCTGCCAAATCAAGCCAGGAGACTTGTTGGTCCATGAAAGCACTAACGAGTTGAAGCCGAGCCGCTCTTGATGGGAATTTGCCCAAGCTTCCCGCGAAAGAAGGCCTTCAAAGCTCACCAAATATTCAGGGGAACGTAAAATGAGAACCGCTTGAGTGTAAAATCGAAGAATTCCTTTATGACAGCGAGATCCCAAAATACAGACATTCCTACATATATATGGAAGATTCAACTTGGGGGCACTTGAAACTGGAAAAAATCTGCCCCTAACGTATGCACTGTGACTTGAGGTAGAAAAACTTTTTCCAAGTTTTCTGCGTGGAAGTGTATAAACATTTTATGTTTCTAAATTGTTGTATTTTTCGAATAATTCAAGTTATTTATCTTTGAAAATGCGGAAAATAAAAATTTGTTAAAAATCACCATAATTCACAATCAAAAACAGGAAAACGTTGTGCTTCCATTATCATTTTTTTTCTTCAATCATGTGTGCTCTGTACAGAAATACTGTACTTGTTCTTGTTGTTGGCTTCTTGAGCTCGTCCTTCATATCCCAAAAGATCAGATTCGGTGTGTTTTTCTTCTGAACATTTAGTTTCTGTATCTTGAAGTTGTGAAAACATTGTATTTAATTTTTGGAAGAATTTTTTCTCCACTACTGATTCACATGAGAACCAAATAAAAATGTTCCCATTATATGAGTCAATGGGAATACCAGGACTAACATATGAGGACATTCTGGCTTAGGAACAAGATCCATGTACCAATTAAATCTCCATCTTGGGGTCTCTTCTGTATTTTTTCTTTAAAAAAAAGTGAATTCTTAAACCTTAGATGGCAATGGGCTCCTTTCCATTGCCCAAGGGATTCAGGATTTTTTGGGGGATGGCGCATTTCAGTTTTACCAAAGGTCACTGAAATTCTCCCAGGTTGGGAAGGCCTAAATTGGGACAAATCAGGGTGGGTTTTTTTTAGGGGAACCTCCAGCGCTGATCTTGTGCTAGGGATGCAGGAAAAAATGCCAAAGAAGTGAGAGAATTTTTTTTAATTTTCATACTACCTTTTTTCTGGATTAAAAAATAAATGAATATTTTTTTCCAACTTAGGTCTTGGTACAAAAATTGGATTTTCAAAATTTCCAGTGTTCATATTGGCACACAATTTTGAAAAATGTCCCAACTTTGCTGCACAAGGGTTAAATTTGTATGCCAACATAACGTCCAGTGCTTATGGCATAGAAAAATGGCTTGGAAATGACCACATGCATGACATTTCGAAATTTCATGAGCAGTATCACACCCAAATGATGGCTTTCACGTATCAGAATATATGACGAATAAGACAAACGTACATTTCATGCTATTAATAATTCAGTACCTGGAACTTCCACGATCAGCAACACCCAAAAAATAATATTAAAAAACCATATTTTCCAAATTCACTGCTATCTGAATTGAAAGTGCCATTGTTGAGGTGCTCTGTGGTAGTTCACAGATACGGATACGAGATTTTCAATTTCGATACCAGCAGGGAACTCGACCACGCGGGGTGCGATTGTTCAGAAATGCGGTCGAGCCAGCTAACATAAGAAATTCAGCAGAGAGTAAATAAGGCTGACAAGAACCGCGACCAACATATGAAATGGTATAGGCTTCCTTTCTTTTTTCATCTGTTCGGTTCAACTAAAATCTATGGCGGAAAAAAACCCTCCAACACCATAAATTGGAACCTGTTTTCACATGCATGCTATAAGTTAGGATACGCTTTTTTGTAGATGCTGTCACGAAAAATTCGAATTGAATTTAATTCTCTTTGGAAAATAAAAGAAATAAACAAAATCAGTTTGAATATAAACGAACTTTATGAGTCGTGATCGTGACTGTCATGACGAGTAAACGATAGATATAAAGTGTAGTGTTGCTGGAGAATGTTTGAAAACATCGTGTGTAAAAATATACCAGAACATTCAAAAGAAGCATGAAAAGTCCATTAATTCTTTCATTTCTGAATATTCAAGAATA
This sequence comes from Notodromas monacha, assembly GCA_905338405.1. Classification (NCBI taxonomy): domain Eukaryota; kingdom Metazoa; phylum Arthropoda; class Ostracoda; order Podocopida; family Cyprididae; genus Notodromas; species Notodromas monacha. Next base: position 5,932 of record CAJPEX010005139.1, on the reverse strand, counting down.
AATGCACACGAGTATGAATAAGCATATATGAAAATATAAATAAAAGCATGTTTGAATTTCGACTGTCGAATCGTCATGAGCGAGTAATCGAAAAATGAAAAAAAAGCTGGGTACTTCGAGTATTTTTGAAAATGTCTCATCTGTAGAAATGATAGAAGAGGTATAAAAAAACATACAAATGTAAGAGGGAGACCTGATGTGCATAAATTCGTATTGAATCATGATATATAAAGATTATATTGAACTGGTCTAGATATACCCTAGAATCGGTTATGAGACAACTCACACAGCAACAACTCACACAGTGCAACAACTCACACAGCAACAACTCACACAGTGCAAAAACTCACACAGTTTTTTTTTCAGTAATTTTTTTTAAATCTAGGTTCTGGTTAAAATGTATATACTTTCTATATACTTTCTATGAATGTAGATTTCATTTGTTCCTAAATGTCTTGTATTCATTTACAAAATTGGGCTTAGACCATGAAAAATGCCAAGATANTTTAATTCTCTTTGGAAAATAAAAGAAATAAACAAAATCAGTTTGAATATAAACGAACTTTATGAGTCGTGATCGTGACTGTCATGACGAGTAAACGATAGATATAAAGTGTAGTGTTGCTGGAGAATGTTTGAAAACATCGTGTGTAAAAATATACAAGAACATTCAAAAGAAGCATGAAAAGTCCATTAATTCTTTCATTTCTGAATATTCAAGAATAAATGCACACGAGTATGAATAAGCATATATGAATATATAAATAAAAGCATGTTTGAATTTCGACTGTCGAATCGTCATGAGCGAGTAATCGAAAAATGAAAAAAAGCTGGGTACCTCGAGTATTTTTGAAAATGTCTCATCTGTAGAAATGATACAAGAGGTATAAAAAAACATACGAATGTAAGAGGGAGACCTGATGTGCATAAATTCGTATTGAATCATGATATATAAAGATTATATTGAACGGGTCTAGATATACCCTAGAATCTAGATCAGGCTCAAAAACTGAGGAAAAGACCATATTCCCGTTCATGTTTCTATCCAATTACACGGAATAATATAATCATGTTTAAGCCAGCATTTAAAGGTGACCTGTAGACCGTGTATGTGTATTTTCATGGTTAGGGTTATGAAAGAAAGATGTAACAAGATTATCAGACAGATTCAGTTATGGCTAGGCTTTGAAAGCTTATTGCAAATAGAAGTGTGAATCCAAAAAAATGGAAAGGGACTTTGGAAAACTGAGGTGATGAGGAAATTCATTGTTCATCAAATTCTCAATATGACACTAATTGCTTCTATACATTCACCAATAATTCTGAGAAGAGGAAAAAACGCTTAAGAATTTTAAAATTTCTAAAATATTCAGTTTTTTTAAGGTCAATGCCCGGATGTGTCGTCAAAAATTATTGCTCATAATAAATTCCCAAATAAATTCGAAAAAGTCGTCGGCTCAACTCAGAAGCACTCTGGTATTTATTGAGGCACTTTGAAAATAATATTTCAACAGAGTGTGAGGACAATAAGCATGCCATAAACTTGACAATGTTCTCAAAACCCTCTTATGTACACATCGAAGATCCAAAAATAAACATGGCATTTCGGATCAGAGATCTTCGGAATTGTGAAAAAATCAGCCAGATTCTCTGTCCCAGATGAGATTATGCTCAACCACACTTACGTGGTCACGTCACATTGATTTTATGGGCCAGAATAAATTCTCTTTGTTTCTCATCCATCTCCCCTTGAATCATTACTCTTTTTTCCTCGTAACGAGTATAGGACTGCATGGTAGTATGATTAGATGCGTACAAGCGAAAACTTTGCGTTTTTTTTTTGTATAACATGCTTATGAACGCTTTGAAAGTCCTTTCGAGTCTAGAGTGTTAGGAGCACTATCTCGGGAGTTTTCTGTGACACAACCATGTAAGAGGATTTTGTCCAGTTAGACGTCGTCGGATGTCCCACTATATACAGCAGATCACGTACGTCTAACGCCCACACTTTTTCCCCTCAACGTATTTTCTACCGTCGTGCTTCGTTGATCCAAAGCTTGATTATCCTGGATCTCTCATTCCGTTCTTTATCAGAGCTTCTTTTGTTGATATTCTAATTAATATGTGCTCTTATTTGAGAATACTGAAACGCCTTGTAATGTTTTTGACAGACATGGAAAGGTTGTTTTCAATTTTTATATGACTTTTGATGTTCAGCTTTACTTTGAGCATGTCGAGTACCAAAGCGGCGCAGCTCCAGCATATGGCCACAACCAGCCAAAAAAATGTGTTGTTCTGTGAGGCTAGTGAGCCTCAAAAATCCCATTTTTGCAAGACTCACTAAGCCTCACTCAAGGACAAGAAGTGGTCATCACTTGTTCAACTTTTCCTGAAATCAGCCAATCATGAGCCAAGAAAAAATCACATGCTTTCTTTCTGACCCAGTCCAAGCACTTGGGTATAAGAACCTTCATTCCTCTTTGGGAGGGAGGAGAAGTGAAAACCTAGTGTTGAAGGGTCTTTCAAGTTTAATTACCTCATTAAATATTCTGAGGAAACCAACCAATCTTACAGTTGACTCTTTGGGAGGGAGGAGAAGTGAAAACCTAGTGTTGAAGGGTCTTTCAAGTTTAATTACCTCATTAAATATTCTGAGGAAACCAACCAATCTTACAGTTGACTCTGCCATAACAACCATTCAATCAACAGCCAATTGATGATCTAGGCAATGATAATGAACTCCTTTGAAAAAAGTTTGAGTTCTTCTTCAAAACTTGCATTCTGATGGCTGCACAATTCAATTCCTTTGCTTGGGATCCAATGGACCCATGACAGAGCAAGCATGTGTCCAAGTGTATGCAGAAGTATCTGCCAGACTGTTATTGAAATTTGATAAAATTCAGATCAGGCTGAAATGGTACTTGGTCAACCACCAGTTGGTCAAATCACAGTTGCGCACGCTCCAGCCGTCAAGTGCCAGTAGGTCCAACCGCCAGCCAGGGCAGTCCTTGGTATTGCCAATCCCCAGCCCGCCAAACTGCAGTCTGGTCACCCAATTTTTGGGGCACCCAAACAATCAGGTGACAAGAATCATGCTAATTTTTTCCAGAATTTGGCGAGCAGAATGGTATCCTACCACAGATTTTTTTTTTTTTTACAAAATTTCATCTTATAAAAATTTTCACAAAAATAAAAAACTCATCAAACCCAACCTAACCTAACATAACTAACTGATCTAACCCAACATTCCTGAAATTTTGAAAAAAGAAATCTGTGGGAGGATACCATTCTGCTCACTGAATTCTGGAAAAAATCAACATGATTCTTGTCACCCAATGGTTCAAGTGCCCCAACAATCAGGTGACCAGACCACCGTTCAGTGGGCTGGTGATTGGCAAGACCAAGGACTGCCCTGGCTGGCAGTTGGACCAACTGGCGCTTGACAGCTGGCGGTTGCGCAACTGTGAATTGACCAACCAGCGGCTGACTGGACACGGGCTGAAATATGCCAGATTTTCTTTGAATTCCATATGCTATTGATTTGCTCTACAGAATTGAAAAATCATAAATAAATACTGCATTGAACAAACCAAAAATATGCAAAGAAGTTGAAAGATTGCATTTAGTTTCAAGCATTATCTAAAATCTTAAAAAGGGGAAAACAATGGAAATTCTCTTTTTTACCTAGCCTTACAGCTTACACGCTTTTAGCTTCCAAGCAGTCACATGGGTGGAGAAATTTGGCTGTAGAAAAGGATATTTTCACTCATTATCATGCAGTAAATCGAAAATGTTTTCAAAAATTAGAAAAATACCAGAACCTTAGAACATTACTGGTTATGTTAAATTTTTTTTAGAAGCTTTTACGTTAGAAAAAATTAGAGGTCGCGTCCAACTGGAACAACCCTAGCATGTCTATCGCACACTATAAAAGGTCTTTCAGTATTCCTAGATCCACTCCCATCCGGGTTTAACCGCAGAATAAGGAAAGATCCAGAAGTTTTCTCACGGTCCACACGATGTATTAAGTCTATACAGTACCTGCTGTTGATTTCCCATTCCAGAGGCTCAGTAAAGCAAGAGACCTACTTTACTAGGGTAGTCCTAGAAAGAAAGGCAAGATAGTATCTTGAGTAGACCTAGACTGTTCGTCTAAAAAGGACACGAGTCTTTTAAGAGAAGTCAGCTTAAAAGAAAGAGGAATGTAGGGGACATTCTCAATCTGAGCATAGGAGCAATTTACGTCGCCTGTGGGGGCCGATTTCGAAGGGGCCTGCGAAAGGAATTCTTTCTACCGAAACCATTTTTAGGCGGAGAATTCTTGGAGAAAATCATGCTCAAACTTAACAAGAATATCATAATTCAGTTTCTTTGCAATGCCAACCCCAGGGAACTCATGGATTAAACATCTAGATGCAGGAGAAAACGACTGGACCGATATTTAAGCTGCAATATATCGTGATATATTTGAGAAATTAGGTTCAATCAAGCGCGATATTAGAATTTCTGCAATTACATTTCGAATCAACTCCATATTAGTCGGTTTACTAGCATAGCTTTTATTCACAAACGCACATTCGAATGATCATGTACAGTATATATAGAAAACGATAAATCTATGCAGATTTTTTTTTATAATGTACTTTCTAGCGTTTTAATTTGAACGTGGTTCGATTGGATACTCATAAATCTTGCTCTAGCTTCGAGTAAATTGATTTTATTTTATTTGATGGTTGACTCTGAAAAATCACTTCCCGAAAATTTTCAAAAATCCCGTGAAAATGGAAGAAATGATTACGATGACGGCAGGAATAAAAATTCAACCCTGTTTTGAATGAAAGTTCGAGATACCTCCCATTTTCATTTAATTTTTTCGAAGCATGGGGTGTGTATATTCCTTGGTAAAAGAATTATTTTCACAATGAGGATAGAACCGTTTGAAAATAAAATACAGATGTGGTGGATGGAATAAGAAAAAAAATGGGGAACCTGCAAATCCCAGATAACTTGTTCGAATAATTTTTTTTTTACTTTTGAGATTCCCAATTTTTGAGAAGAGCTTTCTTTCATTGAAACGTTTTCCAACGCTCTATTTCCCACTTTTGATGAGCTTAACAGGATTTAAAATCAGGTATTTTTAAACTTTTTTTTCGAAGTAAAAAGTAAGTTTGAGTAATAAAAAATCGACGCTTGGAAATCGATTTCTTATAGAACCGTATGTTTCGGAGGCTCAATCTTTGCAACAAAGCTTCCATGTATGTCATACAGTAAGTTTAAAGAAGGAAAATAGGGGCTTTTAAGCGGAAAATCCCCTGCCTGTAAAAGACTTCGCCTTAAAAGAGTTCTACTTTATACGTTCGTCGTCACACAAGTAGGGACCCCGAAAAGTACGAGCAACCTGACGTAATTTCGGGATGGCCTTCTGGACTGTCGTACTGACCAAGCTTCCGAGCGGAAATGACGCACAATGTTCCGGTTTTATTTTTTATTTTTTTTCGTTCTATAAATATAATAAAAAACCTAACCCACTCGTTTACTCGACGCCGTGGCTCTGAGTACTGAAGCGACGTTTTTCTTCCTCTTCGTGTCATGCTGCTTTCTGTCAAAGTGAAACCGGGGCAATGTTTGCAAGGACCATCGAGTCTATATACTCGTTAAGTGGATAACCTCTCGAATCAGAGCTTCGACAAGATTCCACAGCATCTATACATACAGCAGTACTTCGGATATTGGGACGCATTTCCGGCCTTTCTCCATTGATTCTTTTGTTGTTATCATTATTGGGATATGATCGTGTTTTCTATAAGGGGAGGGGTTCTTGTTAAGAAGTGTGTATTCATGGGGTGTTCAGCGAATTTCAATTTCGCCGCTGGATAAAAGCCCGCCTGATTTATGACCGCGGGATCTCTACCGCACCCTGCTTTCAGTGCTC
>CAJPEX010005138.1:0-17754 GCA_905338405.1 Notodromas monacha | reverse complement strand
AGCGCAGCTCGCCCATTACAACAATACTGACCTGAAACACCTCGAACGGCAGGTCTTCCGTCAGGTGTGAATAGTCGAAAACAGGTTGTGGTGTCGACGAACGGGTAGACACCCGCCCGAACCAGCAACAATTTTCCCTCGTGAGCCGGAACATCGATAGCAGCGAGTCCCCGATGATCAATACGCACCGGCGACCCGTGCTAAACCCCCGTGGAATGGGGGGCCCACGCATCTGCGCACACCTGAACAGGTAGTCCGACACGGTGCAACCTGGAGTCGGCAGCTGATTGTTCCGCATGAAGCGGTGCCGCTCTCCTGTTGCGCCCCGTCGACGGCGCACATTCGCCAGGTATGAAATGGGCTCCGCTGGCTCGAAGCGCCACGAATGTTCATGTGCGACCACCTCGACCGACGAGGCATCGGGCACATCCGCAACTGGAAGATGGGAGCACATCGGTTTAAGGATCTACACTTACAGCGCTTCGCTGTCCAGCATCTCACCAGGCGGCGCGTCGATCATTTCGACGTCCAATTCGTCCTCGAAAACGTCCGGCGTCCCCGAGTCGGCGCGTGCGCACGACGACGACGCGCAGGGCGTTCGGGGCGGCTCGGGCGTCTCTGTCGCCATCCGCCCGCTTGATGATGAAGTCGAGCCAGACGGTGCAGCTTCAGGCGTAGCGCGTCGCTCCGGCGCCACGCTGCATAACGGAACCTGGCTCCTCACGGCTGCCACCGTCGATGCAGCCGCCGCTCCCAATGCCGCCGATGCGACGTCACTCCCGGGCAGCGTCGCGCTATACCACGCCGGGACCAGGTTGACAACGGGTCCCCACGTGAATATCACCTCCGGATCCGTCGCCAAACGGGCGATCCATAAAGGTCCTGCAGCACACAACACGCAGGCATTAACACTAAAACATCGAAACAGAGAGGGGAACTACTAACCTTCCTGTTGGACTGTCACATCTGCCTCATCTAGAAAGACCCTCCCGCCTCGCGGGAAGGCCTGACTGACCGCCATCAGGGCGGCCCGTGTACCGGCGCGGAACTGCGCCGCCATACGCCGCGTGAGCTCGCGCTCACGGGCGTTCATATCTGCCTCCACGACGCGCAACTGGCGTCCAACCGTTTCTGCTACACTTACGGCAGCTACGATGCCTTGAACCGACTCCTGGACAGACACCAGGCGCTCTTGAGCCGCCTGCGCGGCCGCCGTCTCACGCGCAGCGCGCGTCTCCAAGTAGACGCGCTGCGCCGTCGCCTCCTCCACCGACGTCGCTGCTGGCAAAAGCGCCAAGACACTCTGCCACCCAGCCGCGCTCAGACCCCGCAGGGCGGCGACTCCTCCTTCGAGAGCGGCCGGCACCTCGATCGTGACCATCGGCCCCGCCGGCTCAGCCACGGGTGCCGTCTCACTGTTCGCCACTGCCGCATTCGGGATCACCGATGCCGCGCCGTCAGGAGCTATCACACATCAAAAACAGGCACGGATTCAGGTAAATGCCTAACAGGTTACCGTTTGAGGGGCTGGGGTATACGTACCGGATGATGGTCCTGCGACAGCGTCATCTTCCGACGCACGACGCTTCGGAGACTCTGTCTCGTCGCCGCTTCGCTCTCGTTTGCGCGACGATTCCATTTTTCGGTCGGCGTAATCGGTCGTCCTCTGGTCCGTTGTTGATACCGGTCGATGTTGCTGTTGTCGTTGCTCCGCACCTGATGATGATTGAGGATCTGTTCGCGTTCTGCGCCGCCTTGACCGACGCGCGGATACTTTTCTTTGCCTTACGACGCGTTCGGCTTCGGGACTGTGCTCGCCCGTTTGGTTTTTTGGCGATACGCGATGCTTTCTGAAAGAATGGATCAACAACATCAGACACTGCAGCCACGGAGCACACACACGCACACACACGCACAAAAGAAATCCGACCGACCTCCTGCCACCTCAAACACGATTCTGCGACTACGAAGCCTCCATCTCCTAAGTCCGGCTCTGAAGGAGCGCGGTTGAGATGTTGAGCAAACCACGAGCCTCCGCCCCCTAAGTCCGGCTCTGAAGGAGCGCGGTTGGGACGTCGAGCAAAAACATGCGCACCTCCATCCCCTAAATCCGGCCTTTTTTCGAGGCGCGGTCGGGATGTCGAGCCTCCGTCTCCTAAAACGATCCGGCTCATATGGAGCGCGGTTGGGACGTCCGAGTCTGCAGTAAGTCCTAGGCATGTCTCTTTGTTGCTCGTCTTCCTTTCAGGGGGCCCCCCAACAAACACCGAAGCCTACACCGAGTGGAACGCCGCCTCAAACTTTCCGGGAGCCGACCAAGACTAAATGAAAGTCGACAACGAAACACTGCCTAACGGACTTGACCTTAAGACACTTCCACTCTGACTCTTGACAAAAACTGACTTTTTTCCTACCTAACTCTTAGCACTTTCTCAGAACTTTTCGGAGATCCGCCCTGGGCGAGCCACCGAACTGGAATAACCATTTTGCTCTTCCATTCCAGCCTCCTCCGCCGGCGCATGCGCGCCACCATCTTTGCGCCGCCGCGCCGTCGAAGACGCTCCGCNTAAAAGCTGATTTCGAAGATCGGATATCCCCGGCGCATTGAACAGCTGCTGCTTGCGACTTTTTGCGCGCGCGCGCGTAGGTATGCGGTAAGCAACGGATCAGCAGCAGGCTGCAAAAAAACGCTGGTGATCTGAAACTAGATACAAAGTCACCAGAAAGAAGAAAATGAGACACAGCAGCAGCAGCAGCAGGAACAGCAGCTAAGAAATACTCCTGTGGAGGGAAAGAGACAGACATTCGGAAGGAGATGAAAAAAATTATCACCTAAAAAGAAGAGAAAATAAAATGAAAAGCCGCCCAACATCTGCCACGAGGCCGGAATTGATCAGCGCTGTTGACAATCCCCGCGACGGATGGGCAACGGGGACGCCGGAACCATACCACTAACCGAATTCCTCACCGCCAACACCACCAATTTCCGTGGGGGATAGGAAATATATAATATAAGGAGGAAAAGGAAAAAAGAAATGACTCTTCTAAAGATCTCTGCCAGGCGGGAATCCGATTTTTAAATTCCTGCCACTTCAGACACCTTTCATGCTCTATTTAAAAAATAATAATTCTGAGCTCATCTCACAGCAGAAGGTTGTTACAACAAAGTGTTTCTTCCCCTTCTGTAATTGAGGATTACAAAAGGAGTAAAGAAAAGGATAGATTCCAAAAATAAAACCATCATTCAGCTGTGGGGTTCAGCTAGGGATTTCCTTTTCCTTAGGAAATCCCAAAAACATAAACGGATAAATGTATTTCACTTTTTCCCCATAATTAAATCACAAAACACAAGTACATTAGAAATATCAGAAACAATTTGAATGATGACTGGCAGCAAACTGACTCAGGAGTAAGGAATATCAAAAAAGTTGAAAGAGTGACCTTCCATGGTTTTCACTCTCTCCCTTCCAGGAATCTGCTCTGTTGCACCTAATTTTCTGAAAGAGATAAATTAATGGTTTGAATATTCAATTAAAAGGGACTGCCGCAGCAGCCCAATTCAATTATTCCAGAACATTCTAGATAATTTGACACACACTATATATAGTAATTGGTGATCCAATTATTCTGCCACACCTTCAGTGACTATATTGGCCTTTTTTAATTTTAATGTGTGCTGTAAAGATGGGTTGAAAAAAACCAAGACAGAATGTGCTTGGCAAAGTTGTGAAAAATCCTAGCATTTTTCTCAGAAATATTTTACTCAAAAATTTACAAAATGGCATCTTCAGGGCTCAAATTTTCCCTGGGTTTGTGCTGTTTCTACATTCAAAAATTAATTTCAAGCTTGAAAGGCAGGACCTCAGAAAGATGTCAATATGGAAAAAGTTCAGATAAGAAAAAACAACAAGGTTCTTCATAGTTCTTTATCCCCTGATAAAATCTGGCTTTGCCCTTTGAATTTGTTGACAAACGCTTTAATATGTGGTAACAAGGTTCTCTTCAATGAGATTCCACTGCATCGAGAGAATTTTTATTTGATTTTGAAAAATAGTATCCATCCTATCAAAGCATCTGGCTTTAATGACTTAATTTGAACTAGTGCAAAAATTTGAATATCATCACAAATATTACTCTGTATTTGTAAGAAAAACATGCTGGTTTAATTACTTGGGAAATTTATAAAATGTGTCCATATTTATTGTGTAATGGATTACAGGGAATACAAGTGGCCCACACAAATACAGGTTTACTCTATTTGCGATTAAATTCAAGGGACCAGAAAACAATCTTTGAAGAGAAAATTTCGAATTTCGTTGCACAGAACCCTTTATAACATGGGGAGAGAATCCTACTTTAACCAAAAGAAAATCCCTCGTAACATGAATTTCTCTGCAGTATAAGCATCATAACTCTGAAAAATACTGGAAAAATGAGGTTTGTTTCTCACCACCATTTAATTCCGTTCATGTGCTATTTACATGTGCTATTTTATCATCAGGGTGTTTCATGACAGATTTACAATATATAATGATCATAACTTGAAATACAGTACAATTATTTTGAACTTATTTGTAAATGAGGTCTATTGTGTAGAGGTTTTTCTTTCCATCCATCCATGTGTTGAGGTCACACCTTACAGCTCTCGATGCATTTTGTAATATGCAAAATTCCGAGTAGAGGCTCATGAATTTGAAAATTCCTCCATGTAACTGACAGTCGAAGAAGACTGCATGCTCAAGAATATAACCACCTGTCATGGAATGCATGCATCCGTCATGCATTCCTGCATTTTGAAATGGAAAGTTCAATACTTTCGAATCTCCCCTCATCGACATGTGGAATTTAAACCCAGTACTTTTCCCCAACGCGTTCTTTCTTTTGTGCACGTTGTATCTGAGGCAACCAACAGGACGATTGTTTTGCTGGGATGAAGCCTTGCTGTGGACTCCACACTGCACAGCTGTTTGGCACTCAGCAATTGTCTGCCTGATGTTTCCATCATGTATATTGCATCTTCCGCGTAATCTTCGGGACTGAAAAGGCTCAGATCCAGCTTGGAGTTGATGATCCCTGAATCCGACATGAGCAGAACTTTTGACCAACATTCTTCCATCCCCAAAGTCACCCTGATGAGGAACCATTGTAAGAATATCAATTTATTTAGAAATTCCCAGCAGCAGCATGAAACACGGAATATAGAAGGGAACTTTAGGGGTTTCCTTTAATATACATGATCAATGATTTCGTGCGTAGTGCTACCAGTCTGATTTGAAAAGAGAAGGGGTTTTTATTTTCACTCAGAACTACCAGTTAGGGCGTATGAGCGAAGAGAATTTAAAAAAAAGAGTGGAGACAAACCCGGGACTTGAAAATTTTTTTAATCATACATTAACATAAATATTATTTTTATCGCGTCCTCAAAAAATCGTTTCTTGGCCGCATACCCTTCCTTTTTTTCGGAAAATCATTCTTCATGGAAGGGTGAAATGTTTTTGACTTTTTTACCCTGCCCTTGGGTCAAGTTTATACGTCTTCATGTGCACTGATAATAATGCACGTGCTTTTTTCATGGCAACAGAAAATGTTTTGGATATGGAGTACACCAAAAGTAAATATGGTGATACTGTGTAGGACTATAAATGGATACGTGATGACCTACGGCAGGTGTTGCTTCTGTTTTCATGAAAAAAGAAAAGGTAATGACATCTGCAAAACAACTTCATCATGCTAGATATGAATACCATGTTACACAAATATATGCTTTGATTTTTATATGTATGTACCTGTATCAGGGAAAAGCAATTGTTGTAAAATTATGTTTTATTTGAAAAGGTCCACTGACATCTTGATCCTTTATGATTTGATCATTCCAGTAAGAAATATTCACTGGTCAACAAAATTAAAATATTATTTTATCCAGGAAACGCTTGAATATGTTTTGAGGATCTCCTTTTTAATTTTCACTTGCTTCAAGGAAGCGCACATGGTTTTTCTCACTGCAGCTGTTTCCTTGTTTTGAATTTTCCCTTCTCATGTCACCCCATGTTAACAGCATGATGCGCTTTTGTTCTTTTTAAAGGAATATAAAACTCCCCCTCACTGTTGACAGTGACAAATGCCCCTTGTGCAGCTGCACCTCTGAAATATGGATTTCAGAGGTAAATATCCTCAAAGACTGTTTTGCATATATGTATATATGTATCTTGTTATTGTGTGCTGAATATTTGATGTTTGTTTCATGAGGTGTGTGCACTCATGAAGAAAATGTGAAAGACCACTGTTAACCTATATACCTGAGAAGGTATATATATTACCCAGGAACCTTATATTCCTCAGATTTAATCCAGTGTCAACCATTGTTACATCTCAGAGAACCTTGTGTACATTTAACAAGATTCTCTTGAAACTACTTGTCTGTTATATTTTACTTTGAATATTGTTCAAACCTTTGTTTGTTGTGAATAAAAGATTTTTATATATTTGAAGGTTGTTTTATTTAATGGACAACAATTAAAATTTATAAGTTCTCTATGACCTGAATCATTTTGAAGCATCACCAGTGACAAGGAAGGAATTCTGTGTTTATGATTGTTGATCATTGTGCAGCAAAGTCAGGATAGTCTTCAAAATGTTGTGCCCATGAGCCCTGATAATTCAAAAATCTTTATTTTTGTACCAAACCATTATTTGGTAAAAAGTCAAATATTTTTTTATAATACTGCAGAAAAAGTTGACACAAAGATCAAAAGAATTCTTCATAGCTTTGCATGAATTCCTTGCATAGGATGAGGTTTAGAGATTTTGAAATGCCAAAGGATTCACCCTTCCTTGGTTTTTTCCAACTGAGGCCTTTCCAACTTGGGTTCATTGATTACTCTAAAAACTAAAGACTGATTCACAACTTTTTTATCTTTACAGAGTTTTCTTGTGCTTCTGAAAAAAAAATTATTTAATTGCCTCTCATGCTTTAAAAAAATTCCAGTATAATTTTTACACCAATAATTAAAAAAAATTCATTTAGGTCTCCATATGTTTGCTTCAAATGAATACCTTGTACTAGCAACCTCAAATTCATCACTGCAGAATATCCTAAATTATTTTGTTGACTATTGCAACATTAATAGACTAAAAATAAATGCCACAAAGACAGAGATTTTATCATCAAAAGCAATAAGAAATCTAAACAAATCAGGAATGACCTGTGGGGTGAGCTGCACATTTTCAAAATTAGGGATTTACCTAGGGGCTTGCTAGCAAAATGGTTGTCATGCAACAAGTCCCATCATGAATTATTTCAATGTAGGATGTTCCAGATTAATAACATTACATAGTGTTTGAAGTATATTGGAGGTGAAAGACACAAAAATGGTATTGACATTTTTTTGCCTCTTTGGTGTGGGCAGCTGCAATATATGGGCTATAGAAATATGGCCAGAACATTGCCTTCTTAGAAAAATGGATACATTACAGAACTTATTTTACCGATGGTTTTTTCATGTGCCAAAATCATGCAGCAGCAGAGCTCTTAGAATGATGTTTGGATGCTGTTGTGCAGTGTGTAATGTAAACAATAGCTTTTTGATGTTCTTGCATAGGTTGGCAATAGCCAATATTCAACTGTCAACTGAAGCAATTCAAGAATTTTGGAAGCTAACAGTATCTGAGAACAAACCACCCACTACAGTAAATTTGAAATTACAATGGTTTAAAACATTCTATGTTAAATTGTCTGCAATGTACCCAGAATCAAGTACAATACTATCTGCAGAAGATTTTTTTCAATTTCTCAAGTTCAACACCAATAAAGGCAGAGAAAAGATCCTAGTCACTCAATTTTGTCATGATAATTGTGATGTTGTAGACTCAAGTAAATTACTAGCTGATCTTGCTTGAGGCAATACTTAACTATAACCATTTGCATCATTTACCATCCCTTTATAGATGATACTGTAGCTATTTTGACAAATTCATGGCACTTTAGTAAAAAGTTCATCCAATTTTCAAGTGTCCAAGTGGTGTAACTCCTGCAGCATAAATACATGACTTCGTGCATCACCAGAGCACCCTATCTTCTTATGTCCAGCATTTCATACTGAAAGAAACAAGCTTAAGAAAGATTTACAAGTATTGGAATTTAATGAAGAGACCCTTTTTTAAATCTGAAAGGATCAAGTTAAACTGTTGGCCTTATATGATTTCTCATCAAAGATTCTCTCTTTTACAGTATCCTCTGTTTCCTGCTCTGAAGTGATTAAATGTCATTGAGTGGATTTGGGTTGGGTTTTGGGAAGAGGGTTTGGTTGTGCAAATCTTGATTGAACTTTATGAATGGTGAAAAGCAGCAAATTAGGTGTTATTTTCATTCATTCATTCATTGACATTGACATTCACTGTGATGAAATTCTTTAGTTACTTTCAATATGCAATTTTTATGGACAACAAAGTGTTTCACAACTGTGGCAAAAAGGTGATTTTGATCCATTGATTTCATCAACATGAAAGTAATCAAAGGCATTATGAAAAACACACCAGCAAAGCAACAAGAATACAACTCACTTGTCGTCTTGATCAGATTTGTCCAACATTTTCGGCCCACTGGCAAAATAAAAGGCTACCGTGAGAGTAGCAAAAAAACAACCGGCTATCAAAATAAACATTCGGTTTTTCGCGGTTTTTTTTTTAAGCATGTCTCGTGTGTTCTCAGAAAAGCTCATACACATACACCCGCTGAAACAAGCCCAGGGTCACAATGAAAACATGTTTATGTTTGATGCACTCGATCATTTGATGATCGGAATCCAAGATGTAGAAAAAAATGCTTCCCCACATCACCAGGTACAATTGACTTCAGAACCTGATGGTTGAAATCTGGATGGATATAAACTTGAATCGCGAATAGGTGAATATTGTTCGCACTCTTAGTTAATACACCTCGATCACGGAAAGGAAATCTCGCGAAAACGCAGAATTCTCTGGGTGCTGGCTCATGGTAGCGTGTAAAAATGTCAATGTACAGTACTATAACAGAATCGAGACGTAATTCGAGGTTTATTGAATATGTTTGTGAATTTTCAGCAGCAATTGACGTCTTGGACATTCAAAAATAATCTGCAATTTTTAATGGCTTCTTAAAATATCTCGATTCATCCAAGCATGCCAGGGAAGAATCAGGGGATACATCGACTCAAATTCACGTGTTCTTCAAAAATTGGGCTTATTAGCCCTCACTGCAGGGCTTTTCACAGATTTCCTGAAGATGCTGAATTCTTCATCTTCATTGGCATTCAATTTGAAGCTTGACCCTTTTCTTGGGAAGTTGGGAAGTCTTACGAATTTGATCAAATACTGAATGTATAAAAATAGAATGCATGCAGCTACAAATATTTTATTTATAGCAGTGATTATGTTCAATATAGAAGCAAAAGATGGAGGGGGTTAGAAATGGATCATTGCAGGATAAATTCAGCACATTGACAAACAGCAATACACTTTTGCTTAGGAATCGAGTAAAGTTTTTGGCGAATTACGATCAACCAGTAAAACTGTAAATTAACTATACGTATCGTAGTAATTATAGATGTGTCAAATGTCATGAAATAACTTATTCAGCAAGAATGGAGATATTTAATGAAAGTTGCCTGATACCGTGGACAAGAGCCTGTTCCTGAAAAGCGAAATTCATGCAGAAATTTTCCATCTTGTAATTTTTTTCTCGTTCCTGCGCGTGATAATCATTACATCACTTCAGAATAGCCAATTCACTCTCATTCTGAAATTAAAGCCTCATTCAAAAGCATCAAAGAGTCTTTGTTACATTGTCCCTGCCTTTGATTTTGTTGGGAATATCTCATAAAATATTTGGACACTGTGCGGAAGCATTCCAATACTTTTTTCAGGAAATTTTAAAAAATGCGCTCAGTTAAGCTACCGGCTTTTTCAGATTTTATCCTGATTTTGCCTCAGCTCACCTGGAAGGGTTTTCCTGACCTTTGAAAATCTGAAAATTTGGGATGATGCAAAAATAATCCAACTCCGTCCTGCTTTGGGAAAGAACCCTCTGCCATCCTAGGGTTAAGGAGATCATGAAAGAGTTTACAAATAAACACACAGCCACTTATTCACCCAAGAATCATCTTGTCACCCATGAATTGGCCATTCATCTTTATTCATTCCATGTTAATTGATTGGTTTTTAAGATAATCTTTGGGTTTGGGAAGCAAAACAGCAGAGGAATGAAAAAAACTTCAGAGAAAAATTTTTCTTAATTTTTTAGCAAAATTTGTCTGTGCTCAGAGAAAAAAATGTATGGATTCCTCCCAAAAAGGTTTTCACCTTTTTTTCCTGCTCCTTTTGTTATGAAATTCTGCAGATAAATCCTGGAACTGCTGCCCAAGAGTTAATCCTATTTATCTGTATAATTACTAGTCTATAGAAGTAATCCTATTGATGGGATTACTTCTAGGCTATAGATATATTTATTAGTGATGATTATCACCCTGGGATCAAACCCAGGAGCTCTTGCATGGAAGTCAGCCACATTAGCCAGACCACTACAGCCCACTTGAAAGGATGAATTCCTTGTTTAATATAAATTTAGCTGGAGAAGACAAGTCAAAAGCTAAATCCACATGCTCTCCAAACTTGTCTACCAAACACTGGCACCAGAAAAAAAATTTTCTGCTCCTGCCAGACAAGTTCTCATATGCTCCAAATAAATGTCCTAAACTCATCAAAATGAGTTCCAAAAATATCTGTGGAACTCATTTGAATGAGTTTTGGACATGTTTTAGCTAACTCTGTGCTCACTGGGCTCCAAAACATTTGCAAGAATCATTCCAAGCCTTTATGAGGTTATACTTCTCAGGAAGCCGTGTGAGCCTTCATCAAAACTTCCTTTTGAAACTCTGTTTGCACAATGATTTTTATTGAAAAGAGTAACTGAAATATATCTTTTATGCAATCTGTTTTTGTTCAAAACTGTATTGGTACTTAATTTTGCTAAATGGGAAACAAAGTGCATTGGCAGGAAAATAAAGCAAATAAGCTACGAAAATTTGAAATAAAATGTTCATGCACAAGTTTTGAAAATTCCACAATGGATGCAATTATGATCAAAACAGTATTTTCCCAAATCACTGAATAGAAGTTTTAAAAATCACGGTTTTCCTCCTTCCTGAAACACTTGAATGCATTTTTTCTCTGCGCTACCAAAATGAGTTTCTTTGTGGGTTTCATT
Source organism: Notodromas monacha (assembly GCA_905338405.1). Classification (NCBI taxonomy): domain Eukaryota; kingdom Metazoa; phylum Arthropoda; class Ostracoda; order Podocopida; family Cyprididae; genus Notodromas; species Notodromas monacha. Next base: position 6,515 of record CAJPEX010005138.1, on the reverse strand, counting down.
CCATCGCAAAAGCTCTTGGAGATTAAAATAAAAAAAAATTCGCAAATCCCACTGAAATAAAATCCTGAACCGCCTTGCGTGCAATGTTTTCTGAAAACTCCAAATAATTCATTTGCGTTTATTCCCGTCTTCCCACTGAATCGCTATGTAAACTGAAGACGACAACGTTCCTTCTTTGGATCAAATCAGAACTCACCTCAGTACTGCCAGGGAAAGTACTGAAAAAAGGCGAGTAAAATAATAAGGAAATTGCCTCATTTTCCCAACGAATAAGTTTGACGCTCTGAAACACAGACAATTCTTCGAATAAAAAAAATTTGTGAGAATTTGAAAAGAAGAACGATGTACATAACAAATTTAAATTATAAAATTGACTTTTCGAAAACCAAATCACATTTACATTATTTCGTTTCTGCTTACAAGTGATTCATTATGATGGAAACTTTTCATGAAATGTGGAAGAGAAGGAATTTCGAAGCACTAATTATGAGATTTTGTGCGACCCAGTTCACGTGCGAAGTTCGGAATACTTACGATATTACAACCAACATTTTCCTTACAAATGTTTTCAGAATCAGTGATTTTCAAGAGTATCAGAATCTCAAACATAAGGAAAAACCGAGTACCGTAATTCATTTGTTGAATTTTTTCTCTAGTGTCTGATGATGAATTCTTTGTAATTCTGCACTCGATTCAGGATTGCGGATAACAGTCCTTTCGAATCAGCTGCGTGTCTTCAAATGCTTGTTTCATAGCATGGGATCAGTAACAAGTTATTCCTTTTCAAAATCCATTTTCTGATTGTATCAGCAAACAAATGTTTTGAACGATAAATCGTATCCGGGGGGGCCTGTGAAATGAGAACGCGAATGCTGATTCTTGTCATTTCACTTCTCGAAACTGGAACAGCAAGCGGAAATATCGCTGTTGGCAACTTTATTTTTTGCAGTACTAGCAGTACTTTCAGCAACTGTTTATCTTGCCAGTGAGAATATGACGTGGTATCACAACCAAGCAGGCAAGGTATTTTCAAGAAACGCTACACCGAAATTTTAAACAACATTGGATGAAAAACACCGGTCTTTATTGTTCCCGAATTCCATTAATATTTGTCTCACACTTTTCTCTCCATTCTATTGCATATTATTGAGAGACATGATTGAGTATAGTGTAAGATGAGGCCCTCATTTATTTCTCGCAGAGTTTTAAAAGGCGACATATCGCAAAAGTTGTTACACCTGTTCACGTACACTTCGAAAGAATTTTCTCAATTACTTCGCGAATTTTATAAGCTGAATTAAGAGCCTTTTTTCAATGTTCAAGTTCCATCAGTCGTTAATTTATACCAATTCAATGTTGAAAATCATTTTCAGTTTTCTTTTTCACGTGATGATTACAGGGCGATCATTATCAAAAGCGAAAACGCGTAGATATCCAACAGCCCTCGACACATTTGAGCAGAGGACACGAATATAAAGTATCATCACTGGAATCCCTTGCCGGGGTCGTGAAACCCCCAGAGCCAATCCCCAGAGAACCCGGCAACCAAGGGACAATGTTTCCTCGCCAGTCGAGCAACAGCAGAATTCCCAGTAATATTGGCATCAATGACACGCGTCCTATCGTTGTAATAATGAAAAACATACGCCCTTGATTCGAGAGTTTCAACTAATTGGTCAGAGACGGAAGGACTTTCATCAAATGCGTTTTCCGCGATCCCCCATCTGAGGTGTGTGAAGTTGTCAACGGGGTACAGAAGTACGTTGGAACAGTTCATTCCGGGCTGTAAAGTGGTCACGTTGCACCAACGCCTCATGGCCTCTGTGATTTTGACCGGGCCATTTCCGTTGAACCTACTCACGCTGAACCTGAAAAAATTAAATCCACAATAAAAAATTATAAGAAATATACGTGCATTTTTTGTTGTTGTTTTAATACAGAGCCCATGATTTAAATCCAAAACCTTCTGAACAAGTCTTGAACCAAAAAGAATATTCTCGCCAAAATCATAATTTATACAGTTGAACCCCGTTAAACCGCCCCCCGATTAACCGCCACCTTGCTTCCCGCCATTTTTTCCTTCCAAACAAATCTTCTCAAGCTTGAAGGGATGGGAAAACCCCGTTTATCCACCATCTGCCAACCGCCAATGTTTTTTGCCAAACAAACAGTATCTTGGCACTATTTTTTTACCCCGATAAACCGCCAATTTTTGGCTCCTCTCTTCAAAGCTTTATATTTCTGGTGATAATTTTTAAAATTATTTGTTTTCTCAATTTAAAGATGCCAAGAATGAGAGATTTATGTCCCCCACAAAAAAAGGAATGAAGAGTCATCTTCACCAAAAGCAGGATGGGGAGGGATAGAGGTTGAAACATTTTTTTTTAAATATCAAATACACTTATTCATGAAATACTGTGGCAACCCCTCCCCCGTTAAACCGCCAACCCCGTTAAACCGCCAAAATTCTGCTGCACAAACATTGGCGGTTTAACAGGGTTTGACTGTATTTTCAGCACATCACCCCAAAACATCTCTGACTGCATGCAAAATGGCAGATAGAGCTGATCATTCTTTCATGGTTTATTGTTGTTGAGGAATTAATCAACCCAACATAAAGAACTGAACAATAAAGCAGTGGAAGAAAAGGTTGGGAAATAATAAGGCAGGGCAATCAGCCAGTTTGCGGCTTGGAATATGTAATTAATGGGGTACCTTAATTACATATCCCTAGTTTTGTCTGGTTTAATCACAGTCCACAATAAATGCAGTAATGCAAAACACATTTAATGAAGACAGTAAATTTGTGCACACAAATTTAGGTTGCAATAATGCAATGCAACAATTCAATCAGAAGAATTGGGGTTGGAATGTTTTTAAGGAAGTTTACTGTAAGAGTCAATTTTAAGGACTGATTATTGGGAGTGGAAGAGTGCTGGATTTCTATAGGATTTAGCCCAGTCCTTCTGTCAGCTGTCCTGACCAAAGCACTGGACTTTTTCCAGTGCTTCGTGCCCCTGATTGGCAGAACAAATGTACATGGAAGAAGTTTTGCATACAGGGAACAAATGCCTGAAGGAAAACAGGACCAGAATTCAGGTCCTGGGACCTGATGTCCCTGGGCCGGAGTTCTGGTTCTTCAACAATTGTTGAAGATTCGAACTCCTTTTTTAAAGTTTCGAAAGAAAGTATCCTCATCAAAATTGTGGACAAGATAAGGAAAAGGGAAATATTTATCCAAGCAGATAAACTTCATCAACCCGTATCTCGTCCAAAGCAACCGAGTTTGCGAGAGTCAATAAATCTTCATTTACTGCAGTCGCGCAGATTAGCTGAAGCGACAATTTTATTCTAATTTTTACTTCTATCTTAGAGATCTCACCTCTTGGAAATGTGGTTCATGCAGTCCAGGAGAACTGGGTGGTCCTTTTCAAATGCGATGAAAGCAGGGTTGAGAAACGTTCCATTATTGGCAGTGGCCACACCGTTGGCAACTTCGGGCAGTTTCTTGAGTACTATCATATCAAGGTCCAAAAAAATTCCACCATACTCGTGCAAAAGTGCAAACCTCATCAAGTCGCTGGCATGCTCTGTGACATACCTAGGAAATTGAAGAAAACATATTTCCAGCATCCAACGTTGATGTTCTTCACTACAGCACAGGCTATATATATTCTCACTTGCTCTTCTTCAAGGTGTTCTCGATATCCATCTGTTTCAAAGGCGATGTGCTGAGGAACCTTCCGACATCTATTTTTCTCACGATGATGTTCTCGTGTTTATTCAGGAGCAATGTGATGAGAGTTGGATACACTATAGCATTTGCGGTAACTAATAGCACTAATGTTTTGCTGGGGTGGTGCCTTGCTGCAGACTCCACACTGCAAAGCTGTTTGGCACTCAGCAATTGTCTGCCGGATGTTTCCATCATGTAAATGGCATTTTTCGCTTTATCCTTTTTGGGACTGAAAGGGCTCAGATCCAGCTTCGAGTTTATTATCTTTGCTTCCGGCGTGAGTGGGATAAAATACTGGTTTGCTGTCATGTTGGGAATTAATCTGTTGAGAATTCATCAATATAAAAGGCAATTTTCACTTTTAAAAATGTCGAGCCATATCTCAAGCTATTACAGAAATGACGAATGAGTAAATATGAAGGAGCTTGGAGTTTCTGTCAATATGCATGAATCATTATATCGTGATTTTCGTTCAAAACGTGCGTGATATTGTAATCGAGTTTTTTTTTTCATCAGAAGGAATAACTAGGTATAGTGTACAAATAATGTATAACTGAAAAACAGATAAAACATGTGTAGCAACTACGTTTTCGATTCGAAGTATGAGCTGAAGTCTGCTCCATTCTAATCCACGTAATATATATTTAAAGTGTTGCAAGGTACATAAAGTCCTCGGAAATTCCAACGCCATGCTTTTCCCGGCACTTCAGATAAAATTTGGTTTTGCATGTGAAAGCTGGGGAAATATTCAGATTGTTTATAAATTTAAGGAAATTCCTAAGTCTAGGCAGTCAACGATAACCATGCATGGTCATGGGAAATTCAAAAGAAAAAAACCTGTTCAAATCCAGTTTCTTCAGGTTTGTCTTGCTCCTTTGGACGATCTGGCACGGTTGGTTTTCCAGGTTATTTTGGTGAGAACTGACAGATCCATCATTGAGATAATTAACTAATATAAGTGTTGCAAAGAGGAAAGCTACAATCATCAGCAACAGTCGCCAATTCCAGCAGCTGCCGGTTGAAAGAGCTCCTCGTATTTTCCGTGAAGCACACATTGAAAATGCGGTTATACCCACCCTAATTTAAAAGAAGTACACTTTTTTCTTACAAATTTTAAGATATGAAATTCACGTTTTCGGTCACAAAGGACGGAAATGATAGTAAACGATAATTGAGTCAGAAATCGATGAATGGAAAACATCTAGTTTCCAAGAGCTTCGTCATTCATCCTTGTTTCCCTGTAAATCAACACCCATCAATAAATCATAACACTTCAAACCATACACGCAGCACTGTTCTATTGATTTGACTCGTGATTTATCTTTCACAACTTCGAAATCCCTTTGTCCGCATTGGTTGATCAGGATTTGTGCGCATTCTACATTTAGTTGATGAGTGAAAAGATCCAAGAATTCAAACAGTAGTTTACGGGGAAGTTGAGTATTTCTGTGTGAATATACAGTAGTGTAAAAATTTCTTTCTCCAGCAAGCTTTAAAGTCCCACGGTATTGAACGCTTGAAACACATTGTTTGCTCCGTGTTGATAAAACCACATATTTGAGGAACATGATCTACATACAAATATATCTTTTGTTTAAAGTAGTGGCAGATGAATTCAATTCAAGAAGGAGTAATAAAAAATGTATGAAAGGATTAAATTCAATGGTACAATATGATCAATACTCCATTTAAATACAGAACATCAACATATACAGTATAATTACACAAAACATACAGTACACTGTGAACAAATGGAAATACAGTGGCCCCCCGCCTAACAGACCTCCCGTGTAAGGGATTTTTGCTGAACAGACCAGCTCTGCAAGCAGTTTTTCCTCCCGCCAAACAGACAAAATCTGCCAAACAGACTTCTTTTGGTTTAAAATTAGTGTTGAAAATTGAAATTTTAAATTTTTTATGTAATTGAATTCATGTAAAGGACTTTTTGTCTAACAGACTCGTCCCTTGCACGAATCAAGTCCATTAGATGGGGGTTGACTGTATTAGGCAAGATTTATTGGCTAGCAGAAATCTCCCCAAGTATCAGGTTACAATTTACAGACTACAGTATGCTGTAAAGTGCACCCTTTTTGCCTCCATGCTGGAGGTTACACCACTGCTAACGGGGAATCAAAGGAAACAAGTACAAGGAACAAATGGGAACCATCATTTTATCTCACCGGGAAAGCAAATACAAGCTGGGATGCCCGGGGTGAAGGGATGCACACATTAGAGAGATATGGCAGCATGAGTGAGTTATAACTTGTTTGAAGTAAGTTAGAATTGAAAGACACAAAAATGGTATCAATGTTTTTTTGACTGCATAGTCCGAGCAGCTGCATTACATGGTGTTGAAATATGGCCAGAACATTGACTCCTCAAAAAATGGATACTTACAGAAAATATATACAGATGGTTCTTTCCCATACCAAAATCAAGCAGGACAAGAGCTCTTAGGGTATAAACTGGATGCTGTTGTGCTATGTGCAATGTAAACAACCAATGTTTGATGTTTCTATGCAGATGGCTACAGCTCATAATCACCTGTAAACTGAAGCAATTTGAGAGTTTTGGATTCTAACAACATCACTAAACAAACTTTCAATTATTATGACTTTGAATTTTCTTCTCAGGATTTTTCCCAACTTTGGCTATACTCAGCCATAGCTGCATTTTGGTAACCTTTGGTCAAACCAAAATGCAGAAGCCTGCAAAAAGTTCCTGGCACTGCCGCGCAATGCAAAAGAACCTGCTGCTGCCCAAGGGTTAAAATTCAGAG
>CAJPEX010005137.1:0-17761 GCA_905338405.1 Notodromas monacha | reverse complement strand
GTTTTTGGAGACAGAAGAAAGAAGGAAAAGTGGTTTTCCTTGTGGGCAAAATATTGGCCTCTGATTGGCTGATTTTGTTGGAATCAAAGACGTGTGCATATTCCTTCGGGACTCGTTTTTTGGTGTTGGTGGCTTGGCTGATGCAAAGGACCAGTTTTTGAGATGCAGCAGCGGGGAGTTATTATAATTAATATTTACAGGTGCCCGACTTGTTCCCCAACAACATCTGAGTTGGACAGCACTACTCTAGCTAGAGCAAACGGAAGACAACAAGTGACATAACAAAAGAAAGCACGGAAGTTTTAGTAAGACATGAAAATCTGCAGTTGATGGAAAAAATGACTGGTTTCCGAATAATGATAGGCGTAGCGACGACACGTATCGCGGATCCGAAGCCACGAATTACGCGCGTTTCGGAAAAAGGTGCTGCTATGTCGTGAAGCGGTGAAGCAATCCAGGGTTTATTTCTGAGCGAAGCACTATCACTAAAAAGCGTATTTGCTCAGAATAATTCCTCTAAAACGCTCCATTCCCGCACGGAAATTGCTTCAGCACAGCAAACAAACCCGGGCGTTAAAAAATATGCGAAAAAAAAGCGCGAAGATATAAGCGGAAGCCTGAGGCGCGTTAATTTACGACGGAGTCGAGGAAAAAAAAAAAAAACCTCAAGCGTTGACCAATAATTTTCAAGCGGCTTTCAATCCATTTTGAATTGAGGGGGAAAATGTCAACCACGCGTGGACAAACCTTGCGAGCAGTGATCCACTTTCAACACCTCGGTCACGGAACAACGCTCATTGCGGCAGACACGAAAAGTTTTCGGGATGTGATTTCCGAGCTACGGCAAAAAACCGCAGGAGGAATGTCCGTGAGCTTAGCAACACTGTACCAGATGCTGCACGCACTTCTTTCCACGTCCTTGGATTTTTCTAAAACATTGTGCCAGATTTATTGAACCATCAACTCGTCCAGACTAATGATTCTCCAGTAGTCAAAAAACCATGCATTAAACAATAAGCTCAATTTTTCTCCAAGATATAATTGTTTCGACAATAAAGGCGTCTGTTGCATTCAGAACGTTTTCTTTTGAACATGTGTTGGGAAAACATAGTGAATAATGGTCAAAATTGAAAGAAAGAAAAAATCATAGCCCATCAGCGGGTCTCAACTTTTTAAAATTATTTTAACAGTTCCTACCCGCATATCACCAAAAAGTCAGAAATAAAAGGCATGACATCAATTGAGATCTTCATAATCAAAGAAAAATTGAGATTACTCTACAGAAAACTTGTAACTTAGACTTATCACGCCAAGACAAACACGATATTTATGCCTTCACAGCTGACACATAGATCTGATCTGGGTTTTCTAATGGATGACGATAGAATTAAAAAAAAAAGTTACTGCGTGGAATTGAATGCAACTTTGTGCGGAAGGCATCACAGAAAGAAGAAGACGGAAAAATGACGATAACATTGCTTCAGTTTCGAGAAAAAAGTACAAACGCCTGAATTGAATAAAAACTGTGGAAGTTGAGAAATTTATACGATCCATGCCGTGCCTTGAACATCCTCACTCAAGTGATAAGAAAGGCCTTTAGAATTATGAAAAAAAAAAATTCAACATAAAAATCACGTCTATTTCCGATGGAAAAATATTCTGTTGCGCAAGCATCAGCAACGCCATCTGTTTAGATTGAACCAAAGATTGCTGAGGATTCCGGCTTCACCATGCTCCAAGTAAATCGAATTGATTCCTAAACACATACCAGAACGTCAGCAAAAATGTGCCTTTCGTTCATCGACCCTTCGGAATTTTCCTGGGCTCAAGACAGCGGGTTAGACCAAACCGCATGCAGGAAATATGCAACAGCTGGAACATTTGCAATGAAGCGAAGGTAATTCATCGATAATCCGATAACCAACAAGGCGTCGCGGTTTGTTTGAGAACGCAAGCGCGTTGGGTAGGGTTCGGACCCGATTCCGGTCAGGTCGGGTAGTCGATTCGGATGCAGCAAGCAATATTCCACGCTAGCCGACGGCACTGGGTTACGTTTGACCGCATGGGTCAACCCCAGCTTTCTTTCTCCACATCCGGATATTTCTACAAAATGCCGGCTCAGTCGGAACCGAAGAATATAAAATTTCAGGAAAATACTGACGGATAAAATAAAAGTGAGCGAACAAACGAAAAAAAGCCATACGAAGTCTCTCCTGTTAGATGTAGTCAAATCCCTCAAAGTCAAACTTCAAGGGACCAACAAAAAGTATGTGGAGTTATGGAGGTTTCGAGGCCGGGAAACAAGCATTTTTGTTAAGGGAAAAAACTAAAACTTATACAAAATTGTAATTGGTGATATTCTAGGCCTTAAATTGCTTTTAATGTGAGTTGGAAGGATGCTGAACTTGGAGGCAAGAGTTCATGTGCCCAAATATTCTTAAATTTCCTCCTTTCAAAACACATCAGGTTAAATTTTTAATGCTCTTGACTTTCTTTTTATGCCGATATAATCGCCAAAAGTTCTCCCGGAAATCCTAGTTATGGAGGCTTGAGGAGGAAAACCTTTAAGTTAGCGAGGTATGGAACGCATTTTTACTGAGGGAGTCAGACACGAATTTGAAAATTTTCGAAATATGGAGGTAACCCCTATGGGGGCTTGACTTATCGAGGTTAAACCGTAACTCTCGGTGGTGTCGGTGAATCCCATCAACTTGAACTGCTTATTGTCTTTCGAAATTTCATGGAAAAGTATTTTTAATGCAACCAGGTAAAATTATTTTCACCCATGAATTATTTCTCGCCATCTGAACATACATCAAAATTTAGGTTGAACGGCGCAAAAATTGCTACTAGAACTTTGTTAAATCAATACATACCGATCTTAGACCGTTTTTGTATAGTAGCGACAGTAGCGAAGATTCTGAGGTCTTTTGAATTCTGAAACACTTCTTGAACGCGTGTCATCTGGAAAAGGGCACATTTTTCGCCTGATATCAATATATTGTGCTACTTTTATCCCCGCGTATATGAGCCAAACTTCTTTTAGGGAAAATTATCCTATAAACTTGAGAATTGAGACTTTCGAACACAGGCCGCCCCGAAGCCTACCATATGTGGTCTTAAGAAAACATATTAAAAGTATGCCCTACATATTTTAGTTCGCTTTTCATTTTCCACTCATAACGCGTTGATTTCTCGGAGATGATGAATCTTTTTTTTTTAATATGTATTCCATGCTCGTTGGAATGTTTCCAAGGGAATACAATTATTTATCGTTGAAAAACCTTGGGATGCGGGTGCGGCCTACTGTATATGCTTGCATCAATGCGGTAATGTATTCTAGAAATTCATGGAAGTTCCTCGGTGTATGTATCAAGTCCGGCGACTACGTCAAACCCCATCCTACGCGGGAAAGAGAATCTTCCCAGAGATAAATCGTAAATCAAGGGCGTCCAATGCATGCCAAGCAGCGGGCGCAGCACCCTTCCGACTCGCACCGGCGTGTAATTTTCCCCCCAAGTAACGCAAGTTAAATTGCCGTCGCTGAAATCCCGGAGACTTATCTCGGCATCTATCTGCGTCGGTGGGGGAAAATTGCCAGTTGCGTCTTGTGTCCGGTGTAGTGGGTTTCGGGCAACACTGACGCCGGGTTCATCAGGGACACATTTGATCGACTATATGCCGTGGTGGGGGTCCCGAGATATGGACATAATTGGTGCTTGGACCTTGTCCCTAAATAGGTCAGATCACGTTCTCCCATAGGCATTAATGGGAACATATTTAATTGGTTCTCCTTTCCACAAAAAATTATAAATAAAGTCCCCAAATAAAGATTGAATAAACTTTTTTTTTATAAAATTTGTCACAGAAAGAAATGTGAAGAAAATAAAACCACACTGGAACTGATCTGGCATCAGGAGGGGCTCGAAGAACTAGTTTATAGGTATTTTCAGCAAACATGCCGGAACAACTCTTGGAAAAAGGAGCTTTACATTAGCCTATATTTGATTATGAATCAGATTAATTTCATATTGCATTTTTTAATATGAAGAATTCAATTTGTTCAAGAGATATCAAAATCCAGAGGAACAGAATATTTTAATTTGTCTAGAAATGTTGGAGGTTTGCATATCTTTGAACATCGTCAGAATGTCGTGGCAGCTTTCTTGAGTTTCAAAAGTGCTCAAGTCAAATCGTCCATATGACTGGGCGTCCGTATGCCGGGGTCCCACTGTATGTAGGCCGCACGTGTCCAAAAAAATGTGCTATGAAAAGTGCAGTTGCGACGTTTACTCCGGATTTTAGTGCATATAGGCCGCGATAGCAAATAGCCCTGAAGAATCGTCGTCTTTCACGAAATGTCTCAGGTGCTTGGACAAGGATTTTAAAATTTTAAGCAAGATTTCAAGAGGGCTTCCGAAGAACGGTATACAAAACAAAATACGGAATCTTAAGTATGTACCTCATCGAAGTTCAGCACAGCCATTTCTCAGCGTCTCCACACGCAACAGTGGACGTTTAAAAGGGACTCCGCGAAGGGTAAAAAAGCGTTGAAAGCCCTTACACTCTTTACCGCACTATCAAAAACTAATTTTGCATCAGAGTTTAGACAACCGAGACACCGAAGTGGGACCTTGCGCACAAAACATTCCGTTCTTTCTTAAGCCATTAACGCCAAGATAACGGAAACGGCCCACGCAGCGATCCAAAAAGAAACTCCGTCCCATAGCGTATAGAGGGGGGATCACATGTGCTCAGTGACGGGGATCATCACGGTCGAGGAAACCCGCGTCCGTTGAGCAAACCCGTCCATCGACTGTGAGACATGGTTATCTGGAAAGTTTTTTCGGATTCGCATTCAAAAATCCAGAGTTCCGAACCTTTTTGACCCGATAAAACGATAAATTTCATATGACGGAGAGCCTGCCGGAACAAAGTTCCGCAGAGGAGCTAGTCAGGCATGCATGCGCACTACGTCGTCTTGTTGTTTGTATGATTGACACAAAAAAATAAAAGCCGGATTGCAAATTGTCCTTCGCATCTCGAATCACGGAGTTCTCGTGCATTCTTTCCATGCCTTAATTCTTCAATTTGGAACTTGACCCTTTTCGAGCAACCCCTGTGGGAAGTTCTTGAGGAGCCCCTGAAACTCTCAGGCACAGTTTGGAGAGCCTCTTTTGACTGTCAAAATGTAAAATCAAGTATATAGTAATTAAACCTCTATTCGAATTTAAATTCGAAAGCGTTTCTTCGCTGAAAGGTATATTGAACTTTCTCGAGAGGGACACAGAAGTTGGCCTGTTTTCTCATTGGAAGCAGCTTCTAGTTTAAAGGAAATCTCTTGGCATGAGCTACGAGAAAAATAATATTCAAAGCGATCAAGTGATACATAATTCACTTCCTTATCAACCAGATCACGAGAACCAAAAAACCTTTGATTGACTTCGCTTTCTGTGAACGGAATCAAGGTTTGCTCTCAGTATAAGAGCAGAAAGCTTAATGGATTTGATTTTTCACAGAACAGATTGAGATGAAAAACTTTTAAGATTGATGTAAAATATCTTCTATTCTTAGACAAATCTGAGCTTTTCAGCTGCAAAGAAGGGCTTTTTCGAAGTCGCTCGTCTCTTCAAGTGTCTGAAATTTTCTTTTGCAGAATGGAAATAAAGCTTGCTGGCTTTTTAATGCGAAAATCTCCGAAAATTTTATGGATGTTGCAAACAGGCAATTTCGTTGTTCGATGAAATTAAATTATCTTTCTAGACATTGTTTTTCAATCATGTTCCTTTCGATTAAACTACGCACCAAAACTTGTCTGAGGTTTCTTCACGTTCGTACTTGGAATCATTAGTTTCTTATTCCAGCTCGGATAATATTATGGACGTATGCTTATCGGCAGGCATATTTTCATCAATTTTTTTTAATTCCTAAAAGGTTATGAATTAAAATGAGCAATAATTCTAACAATTAGCATTTCGGATGCTACATTGCGGCAGACCCTAGTGTAAGACGCGATTAAATATAGATACAATTTTTATTACAGTACAAATATGGTTTTCCATCACTTCGGTGAACGAAAATTCTGTTCCGCGCGGATTTCGTGAAATTAATTTATCTCGACGCATAAGCCTGTTTTCACTTTGCTGACTTTTCAGAAAAGGGCAAAGAAAAAATTGCGCAAGACTTGATTGACGAGACAACTGATGCATCATGTTTTCTCGGGAACTTCCGAAGGATTCCGTCCTAACGTCAGAACAACAGCAGGTAGTCCTATTCAGAGATGAACAACTCGCGTGCCGAACCCGACTTCAGTATCGAGCTCTTCATGACCCAGAGTGGGTCATTGTTTCCCCGTCTTACACTGGCTCTTGCTCAACAGACTCGACTTGAATCGCACTGATCCTTTTTCTAACAAGCTTGTTCCGCAACACGCATACTATTATCGTCAGCCAGAACCTGACCCAAGCTCTGAGTCAAAATATAATGAATTACTATAATGTGCGAAGAGTTGAAGACCGAATGCACTGGAAGACAATTCAATGCGTGTACGGAAGCTCGTAATGAATTTAGGCCACCAGAACTGAGACAACTCGAGACAATCCTTACGAAGCAACAGGAATGAGCCGACGGATTCAGTGTCTTGAATTTCTGAGCGTCACAAATCTCTGAAGGAATCCGAAGTGCCACATTTCTTTCGTAGATTTCATAATTTTCGCCATTGCAAAAAGTGAGTATCAAGGATTTATAAAATCATGCACTGGCATTTTCTTTATACAGTAATTTGAATCGGCACCGATTACGGAATCAAGTTATAAAAAATAAAATAAAATAATAATAATTATTATTTCTTTATTTCAGTTAAATGCAACAAATATGAAAATTCACATGAGACAGTGGGACTCGCTTCGATCGATTAAATTTTTAAAGCTTCCAATTCTGTTGAAAATTAGCTTGAAACTCAAAATTCCAAAATGCCGCAGATTTTAATCCTGATTCGCCACATAGTACACATAAAAAACAAAAATCTGGAATTCGAATTATTGACCATAGGATCGAAAATCAACCATTGAATCAAGAATTCATTGCCGTGGAATAAAATTGAGCCGTGTAGAAACTTTTTGAATAAACATTCCAGGGACTTGAAAGAGAGGTATAGAATAAAATCCATAACCAATTTTTTCGTTAAATTTCCCTCGAATATACAAATACCGCTCCCATATACTTGATTAAATCTAAGAAAGAACGGAAAGACAGCCACGTCCGAATTTTGACGTCAGTTGAACATCGAAACAAACCTCACATCAATTATTAATGAGTGTCTGAAAAACTTAGATTCAGCGGAAATTATTCGTCAGGTTTCGATGGAAACGATTGTGTATACAATGAGTCAGCAAGTTTCTCCTTCAGGAAAACCCGGAAAATGATTGTAGCAAGTGCAATAAAATAGGTCTGAACACGACTGTTTCCATAAAGCTGATCGTTAAAAATGCAATAATTTCTTCAAATGGGCAAAAAAAGTGTCCCTGCAGAACATTTGTTTTCCCTCCGGCATCCGTGAAAGCGTAACACTCTTTCACTGAGCAAAAAGAAAGAAAGAAAAAGAAAGAGTCCTGAATTTCAAAGCATTACAGTACTCAATAAAGGGACAATGTTTTCTGTCACCAGCTAAGAAAGAGGGTTGAAAAAAATAAACCCAATACCATGTGTAATCGCATCTTGCAAGTTCAAACACGATGGACCAGACACGATGTATCCGGGACGTTTGTCAACAAGGTCCGTACAAAACGGACTCCGTTTGCGAACTGGGTATTGTTAACGGCAAGGGAAGCACTCAGTACGTGGGAGCACGTTTTCCCTGGCGATCCCAGGCCGCTTTGGAAGATGCAACTAGATCATTCAAGTGACTCCTCGAATCCATCTATTGCGAAAGAGGGAACCCGGTGCTCGGGAAATATGCTGTTTCCTTCAAAGCACTTAACTCTTCTGCGTAGTGGGTCGAATGCCGTCAGGAGTTGGGTACACTTTGTTTTCTGGGACGAATTTTACTCGCAACTCGAAAATGGTACCGTATATACTCTGCGTTATTGTGACATTTCCACAATTTGTCCACAATGCTATCATACCAGATTTATTCAAGTACAATGCAACCTCAAATGAGATTCGCATCCCAATTTCAGGCAGACATTTTTGAGAAAAAAATGTATCCCCGACTAAGAACCGCCCACCACTTTTGAGTAAATGGAAAAGTGTAATATTACAAGAATACAATACTATATTGTAAACTCAAATAAGACTTGAGTTGAACCTGAATTCAATTGATCTCCAACAAATTTTGTGATATGCTGTATTAACATCGGCCATATTTCAACTGATCCGTTTCTTTAGAAAAAAAGTAACTCTATCGAACTTGCTGAAGATTTGAAATTTCCCTGAGTGATTCACTGAAGTTTCTTGAAATTTTGAAAATGTTGTACCCACCTAACACCTGTTTTCTTCGCCTTATTTTGAAAACTGCATGGTATTTGAGTCCTAATAGTTCAACATTTATGTTGGAGATTTTACATGACTTTTGGTGCTGAATAAGAATGCTTGAAACCAATGCTTGATTGATAAATAAACCTTGATCAAATCCTCGCTCACTTGTAATACTGTAAATGGTTTTCTCAATGCCACTCGAATTTGAAGAAAATCGTTTTTAACTAATATGTGTTTCAGGGAAATACAGTATTCAGCAAAAAAGGCCAGGATCAGAATATTTTTCGATTGGATTTTGATGTTGTTTGTCAAATCTGGGCCAGTCCAACTCGGATTTTGTATTCGTTCGAAATACTCTTCCGGGCTTGGTTTTCGTAGAAAAGAAGAGGCAAAAATGTCGCAGGAGGTCAAGTTTTTATTTTTTTGAAAGAGTGAGTTGCCCCTTTAACTTTTACTTCATTGTGAGCTGGGCGAATAAAATTTGGAATTGTGTCCAGGTTGACATTTGATGAATTACAGTATTTTCATCTCATCTCATTCAACAAGAGATACATAGGACTGACAAAACACATGATAAAATCGAGATATTTGTCTCAAATGCATTTCCTTGGAATCGGCGGTTTTCTTCTGATGAAGAACTGATGGTACAATCAACATATTTGTATCATGGCGCAATCAGCTCATCAATGTGTCGCTCCATCGTCAAATACAATCAACTTCTAATGGGATTCCCGTGTTTCTGGCACCAGCAGAAATAAATCATAAGCAGTTCTTCCAGTACTTCTAACGATGATTAGCCGAGGTCATGACACAATGGCATTTTACCTCATGAATATTCCCAAGCTGAGAATCTGAACGAAGTTTTATGAAAAATGTGACCAATCATCGCTGACTCGGATAAAAGAGTTGTCAGGATGATCCGGATCAAAGTTTGCCCCTCGAATGATAACTTTAAATATTCGAATTTTAAGCCTCAGCGCAATTCGATTTGTTAAAAAATTTACACAAGCAAATGCTCCGAATTGGACGAATTCTCGTAATTATACTTATCGGAGCAGCGTATAAGATAGGATCGAGCCAGGGCTCAAGGAAGAAGACATTCACAAGAGCATTATTATACAGTATGGCTAAAATTATGATTGATCGGTCTCCAGTGCCGGCAGACCTGTCATTCCATAAACTTCAGGTCTATAAAAATCTCCGTCTGCGTGTTTTTCTTTCAGACAATATTTCTGAGCTGATTAAAATCAGGGAGGATGGGGAACCTTTGAAGTCTATTTAATTAAGATAGCGACGAGAACGGCTTCGTCCCACGAAGACGACGATAACCTCGAAGTCTATATTCAGGGCAAAGATAAATTGCCTTGTTCGGAGCGTCCCGTTGCGCCCAAAATGTTCCCGCTTCGAAAAGTAAGTGAAAGAGAGCTTGCCTTTGTTCCACGCCTCAAAAATCCACGTGGGACGTCAGTTTGACGAATTTATTCCGACTGTGGAAAAAAATAAATCCTGGTCCGTTGACCCTATCAAGTTGCGGGGGAAGAAGCACCGAAGCCAGGAATGAGGAATGGGGCACATAGACGCGATTTCTTCATACAGTGAGAACCAGTCCAGCTTGTGGCAATAAAAACGACCCAACGGTCTATCCACAAAGGCTACCGTATTTATTACGGACCATGGTTTCGGTCAGGAAAAAGCTCCTTTAAAAAATTGGGTGCGGCATTCACTCGAGATATGGGCCGCACAGTAAACTAACCAACGCGGCCTATACTAGCGATCTAATTCAGAAATTCAGAAGATACGACACAGCTCTTTTCGCTAACGAGGAAAAAAATAATCGGAGCCTGGGAATTTATATTTTTCTACCCTGAAATTTGTGCAGCAAACTGTTCCAAGGTTATACCTGCAAATATGTTGCATTATCCTCTCACAAAATTCCCCTTTTCCAGCGGCCTTAGAATTTTCCATAAATATTCAGGTGCGGCCTGTATGATAACGAGGCCTAAACGAGGGTGAATGCGGAGATTAAAGAAGTCATCTAAATAAATACACGATATTGTATAAGTAAATACAGTACAGTGAAACAAAAGTATGCGCCTCAAAATAGTCCACATAAATCCATAAACTATACGCATTAAAATAAACATGATTTTTGAGAGTCATTTCTTCTAGAAATAGTGTGCCGAAAGTATTCAAAATCAGCTACTGCAGTTTTTCTTGTTCTGAAGTCTGGGATTCGTATTCAATCAATATTATGAAGAATGTGGTACAATCTGAATCAAGCTTCGTTCCAATAACAGGATCGTCGTGATCATGTCTGTCGAATGAACGACACGACAGGGGAGGCAATTTATTTCAAAATCTGAAGACAATAGAGTTAATCCTTTGCGTTCAAACTTACTCCAGGGAAATTCTTTTTAAACCATCATGAGCTAATATTGAATTTTTTTTCGCTGCTTCGAACGAAAGTTTCTGAACCAAGATCATGAGCATGCCAAAGATTTGATTATCACCTGAGCTGTCTCTATATTCAGCTGAGGGAAAGTGTGTGAAATATTTAAAGTTATTCAAATCAGCTGCGAACGAAATTGATAAGAGGAATTGGATCTCTCGGGGCCGGCAATGCGAAATATGTGACAAGTGAACGCATCAGAAGTAGGAGGAAATCCTTCACAAAATATAAGGGATTGCCTTATGAGCATCTCTGACATTCTTCTTTGGAACATGGCTTTCAGATATGGGGCCAAATGACACAAGCGGATTTCATAATCTACATTTGGAAGCTCTTGCTTGAGCTGTCAGCGATTTCATGAAAGAGGCATGTGCTCACAATATTTTTTGGGTCTACTTTCAAATCTTGGCATCTACTGCCATTGAACATGGGTGGGAAAATATATAAGCCGACAGAAGAAACATTACCCCCAAATTTTACAACTAATTCAATAAATAGAGCAAGTGTCCTACACAGGAGGAGGAAGACTGGCGAGACTCGTGAATAACAAAATACCAATGTAGATATTTATCATTTTCTGAAGAAAAAAAGAAATCCATTGGTCTTGTTATCCCCAAAACGATGGAGACCGTATGTCCCTTTTGAATTTCCCCCAACGTTATCATGTAGCACCCCGAGTAACCCGCAGGTTCACAGGGGTCGCCTGGAAATAATCTTTTACCCCAGTCTTATTACAACCAGTTGGACTTACTGGCGTCGAGGCTAGCAATAAACCCCAGTTTTTCCCGCGAGGAAAATCGTCAGGGTTCTCTGTCTGCGTCGAGGCAGCCAGCGAGCGAGTGAGCGGTTGACGAATGTTGAAGGCATCCAGATGAATCGCAGATCGAGGCTTACAGGACAGTAGGGAATGGCCTCAAGTGTACGAAGATATTTTCAAAAGTTCTTCAATGAGGTCCCGCAACGACTTATGGAAAAGATTAAAACATGCCCCTATCCCTGCAAATCATTCTCCGATGAAAACCCACGATTTCAACAATTATATGCTCACAAAAAGGAACTACAAGGCCAACCACATTTTCACAAGTGGTGGCACTAATTGGCTTGAAAAACCTGCTGCACATTAAATCCTTTTGCGTTAAAGAACAAAATGTATCACATATTCATGCAATGATTTTTTTTACATCTATGCATCACTCTCAAACTATCAATTTTAATTGTATTCAAAAAAGTTTACTTTTAAATTGTTATGCTGGTTTGCAGGGCGGTTTCAATATATATACAGCATATTTTTGAATAGTACCACTTTCAGCAGTATAGCAGCATTAGAATATTCTCCTGAATTCAAATTATTTAGTTTGAAAATCGATTGGGAACACCCGTTCATACGATCCAAACTTCTCATCCAACTTTAAATCGAACTTGTAATCACGGATTGGTCATATCGTTGTATTTGAGTAAATTTGTGCGTTTTCCTCTTCTCAGGGATTTTGGATCACATTCTCTAGCCCAAATTCGTCCTGGTATATTTCAAACATTCACGATTTCTTTGACAACTTCCTACAGAGAATCCTGAACCAGAAAGAAAAGTGCAAAAAAAATTTAAAACACTCTGTTGGACAGAGCTCACACATCAAGGAATCTTTTGAAAACTTTTGTTTTATATAGAAGAATTTTTGGTACTTTCCTGTTATCTCTGTACCTTCCCTCTGACCAATTTAACCTGACCTAACTTAACTTCACCTAACCGCCTCCCAAAATCAGTTTCTGCTTTCTTTGGGTTTCTGCTGAAACTGATTTTGGGACGTGGTTAGGTAAAGTTAGGTTGGGTCAGGTTATGTTAGTTACANTAACTTAACTTCACCTAACCGCCTCCCAAAATCAGTTTCTGCTTTCTTTGGGTTTCTGCTGAAACTGATTTTGGGAGGCGGTTAGGTAAATTTAGGTTAGGTCAGGTTATGTTAGCAGAATGCATTCAGCAGAATGCAGAAAAATAAAATTCACAGTTTCTGGTTGGTCGTCATGATTATGAACTCGTCCTAAAAATTTGTCTGGATGGTAGTGCGGTCTAGGAATGAGGTACTGAGATAACAGGAAAGTACCAAATTTTTACGTTTTCCAGCACTATATTTGATCTACAAATATCTTAGTGAAATTTTTTGAAAAGCCCCTCGTATAAGCGGGGGCCGGAGCCAGCTGTTCCCCTCGCAAGGGACGCGGGACGAAAACACAGAGGGTTGAGTCGACGCGACGAGTCGCTGCCAAAGAACATGGTTTCGTCCTTGCGGGGGCGTCGACGCGACGCATAGGCTATCCCGGGTATTTAAGTGGTACTCGGTCGTTAAGTGGGTTGCCTGTTCCAAACATCGCTTACCTGTACGTGGGTCCAGACGTTGTGGGAGCGAGACGGAACTTGTTCCACGAAAACCCCGCACAATTTTCTGTACTTGCACCATACGAATTTACAGTACTGTAATTGAATTTAGCGTAAACGATTCTGGTGTCATGAAGAGAAGACAGGAATAACTGAACAGTACTTGAAACATTCGCAATTGGCCATTTTTTGATGGAAACTTATGCATGAATTGGGCTTCTGCGTGGCC
The DNA here is from genome assembly GCA_905338405.1 of Notodromas monacha. Taxonomy (NCBI): domain Eukaryota; kingdom Metazoa; phylum Arthropoda; class Ostracoda; order Podocopida; family Cyprididae; genus Notodromas; species Notodromas monacha. The sequence continues at coordinate 4,237 of CAJPEX010005137.1, read as the reverse complement.
AACACAATATTTTGAACGAAAAATTCGATTTCCGTCCAAGAATAAAACCTTGGATACTGATTTGCAGAATAATAATGCTCCTCTGATTTTTAAGAGGCAATATTTAATCAACGCTGAACTTCTTACATCGTGCATTCCCAAAAAGAATTTCCATCCTACAAACACACAAAAAAGAGAAAGGTGCGTCTTAGAATTCATGGATCCACTCAATGTACGTAAAATCCCTCCAGTAGGCGTTTAAAGTCCCATGTAATGCAATTGCATGCCAAATTATGTAGTGTACATGTGTACAGTATTTGTTATCGGAATCACAGAAACTGCTGGGTTCCACCTCAGAAGCTCGCAATCCTGTGTCAATTTTCTTCCACTTGAAAGCGGGAAAATCAGAGTACGTAACCCATTATTTGTTCAAGAACCTCGCCCCGTCTACAAGCCGATTTTGTGGGTCAAATCAGCGATCAAATAAAGCACCCGGCTTATCTGCTACCCGAAAGAATTTTCGACAATCGGCTCAACGGATCAGTACTGAGTATACAGAAGTAGGAACATATCGTTCTCGCCCAAAGACACCGAAGAATTACAGCTGTCTTATTCAATAGCACGAGAAATAGTTCTGAAGGAGCACTTAGTGCCAAGCGAAGTCACAAATCGAGGTGTGACTCAAAGGCATCAAAGTAGGTACCTTAGGATACAATTTACCCAGGAATATTATTCTAATCACTCTTGCATTTCTTCGATCGCATGATCAGAGCAAGTGAAACTCACTCGACTGCCTCTTCCAAAACATCTTGTGATCCATATCAAGAAAGAAAGTAAATCCCATTGCTATCATAAAGTGGCGTTTAATTACGGAGGAAAGGCACGAAGATAAACCGGTCTTATTATAGAATCGTCTAGCGAGAGGAAAATTTGATATTTATATCATTTTCCACCTCCGCATACCAATTTCAGGTTAGAGGTGCAAGTCTGTTAATCAGAGGTCGTTTCAAGGATAATTCTCGAGAGAAAATAAGTAAATGCGTTGCGTTTTCAGATTTAAATGTTCGAACGTGATGCAGTGCAATATCATTTACTTGTAGAATGTTTAACCATTATTCCCGATTCATTAAATCTTCCTGAAGATGAATAGTGTGCATTTTCGTTTCGAGTTTGAAAAGTTGGAAATAAAGTCTCCACAACTGTCGCAGCAACGCATGTGTTCTAATTTCATTTTATTTAGAAAAGCGCGATTTCTCAACGATTATTTTTGCCATATCTGAGATTATATTTGAAAACGCATATTTTTTCACTCGTTTGCGCTATATATAATACAATTTGAGCGTGACGTGTCCCTCGCGATTTAAAACGTCTAGGGTTGTGTGGGATATTCTGGAGATAATCCACTCACTCATACAGAAACAGAAAAACAATGAACAAACCTCGATTCAAGGGATTCACCAGAAGACTTCCGTTTCGCAAGTCAGCGAATTTCAGTCATAAACTCCAGTCACCAGCACAAGCGTAAAAGCTATCACTTCCTCTTTCGCCGAAGTGGGAACGAACTCTTGCTATACCCTCTTTCCTTCCGCTACCCATGCAGACGAATCACTGTCGACAACCCGCAGCCATCAACTACTGTCATCCCGACGCGCCTCTGCCCTTACCCGCGCTGTCCACTATACACGCTTGAAAAATGCTGTCACGAACCCGTTTGATAACCCGCGCATCTGCTCTTCACGTCACCGCAGGCAACCCTTTTTATTCGCGATTCCGGACGAGACCCGGGTTTTCTCTCCCATTGCTGCTCGGAAATTCGGGGCGGAAAGGAAAAGTCTCTCCGACTGTCTTGGTTCTACTACCGGGCTATACAAGAAACTAAGGTAAAGGGAGACGAGACTTATGTCACCACTGGACCAATCACCTGAACTAGACAATGGTGACGACGTGCCCCTCAGGTAATAGGCTTTTAAAATAATTAGCTCCTTATAATACATGTTCAGAATTGCAAAGCGGTTCCTGGCTGCAAAAAACACCTCAACTCATAAATTGTGATCTTCGTGGAAGGGACCGAGGCATAATTTTCCAAGTAAATACCTGAACGAGCGTATTAAAAAATGTATATTCTAAAATTAGCATGATGTTCTCTAGCAGCGAGGACGGAAATGGAAAACAAGCAAAATACAGTTACTGTATCACGTCCCTAAGATGCGGACTCAATTACTTCTTCGACTGTGTTCATGTGTTCGATCGTCCGCATGTCGCGTCACATTTTCCCATTGACGTCCATGGGAACATTGTTGAACACTTATTATGTTTTTCAAAAAACTGAAAAAATTCCTCAAAATGCTTCAGGAATGTGAATGGAAGACGAAACGATGGAGGACATACAACCAGAGAATTGATCGACTGCTTTTGAATTTCTTGGGATACCTGTAAGTCGAGCTTGTGATGTGAAAAACATACAATCATTTGAAATTACCTTTAGAATACTGGGGTTAAATTTCTTTTACAGTATCTTGGATTGTTTCCCAGGATTTATGTAACTTCGCAGGCGTCATATGATTCTCACAAACATCTTTAAACTTGGTGTGTCTCGCATGTGGGTAAATGATGTTTATTGATTCGGATTATCCTGGTCGGGTGCTTTTTTCATCGTTTCTATGTGTATTGGGCTATTGGCTTTGAATACCCAGCCGAAAGCAATTATGGGTAGATTGCAGCTTTGGTTCATCAGCATGGAGACCACTATATTTGTACCAAGTACTCAATTCAAATCAAAAGAATCTCTTTTTTGCGGACGGTAAAAAAGTTCACGTTGTTACATCTTTTTTTTTCCGAGTTGTTGGTGCCGCAAGTTACACGTGTGCAAGCTCGATAGTGTGCACACATAGCGTGTTACTGGATTTTTATGTTTCTCGCGTCGTTCGGCGAAGTCAAGGAAGAAAATGACCCTTTTCACTCTTGACCTCCCGGGTGTTGGTCGATATAAGACGAATTGAATGAGGGAGGTTTCATCAACGCGGGTGGGCAACAACGGAGAAGTGTGGACAAGGAAATTGCATCGATCCGCCGACAGCCAGAAATCGAGGGCAACAGCACCGGGAATGAAAAAAAAAAGGCACATAGGAACGGGGTTGCGGGTACAAAATTGCGCACTCACCAGTGAGGAATCGACGGCGACGAGTCGCAGCGGATGAGCGGTCGAGCCCTGGCGCCTCATTCCGCAGCAGATCCCATCGCGGGTCACTGGAGAAGGTCCTGCAACACGAAATGAAAAATAAAAGAAAATTCAGGGTTTTTACGACGCCCGGGTTCATCAGGCCGCGTGAGTCACACACACACACACACACACGAAGGTTTGGAGTGGATTGAAGGTTTGTGGTTCCTCTCAAAAATAACAGAGAACCGGGGAAGGCAACACGCGCCTTCCATTACCGGCTGCGGCGCGGACATCGGGTAACTGGAGAACGGGGCCACACACTGCACCCGCGAATGGACCTTCTCTGGTCTCCAGAAATTCCCTGTCGATCATTCCGATACCATGCCGAATATTGTGGCTGGGGAAAATCCGGGTACAGTGAACCCCCGTCTGACAAGATTGATCTCTGCGGTCTAATGGGTATGGCCATAGAAAAAGCCCTTGAGGGGCTGCTTTAACGAAAATTAAGTAATGCTCAAAGTTGTGGCCCCAAAAGGGCAGTAGCTGACTGTTGAGAGGTGCATGCTTGAACGTAGGTTTGCCTAACCAATCAGCCAACGCCCTGACAAGTTCTGATTCAATTAATTCAAGACAAACCGAATTTGTCAGTACAACTTTCGATGAAGCGAGCGTGGGTTTGTTTTCTTTTCGTTACAAATAAATGTTCTAAATTTTTTCACCACAGGGATCACTGCGAGGAATCCTGACTCATGCCTTCAAGAATTTCAATTTAAAATTTCAGTGAGCAACTAAAGAATACTATGCTTATTTTTATTTCCTCGCATACTAAATATCTGTTGTGAATAGGCATACTTGGGCTTTTGTGCAGAATATCTTGGATTAATTGACGGATTCTCGACACAATGCTGTTTATTGGATGCGTTCATTTCTGTAAACAAAATATTTCGCCGATCAACACGAAATTGTTCACGGAGTTGTCTTCGAAAGTTGATCGGCGAATAGCCTCACTCACGAGTGCATTGCGTGATCGTCACCGACGCGTGATGGGTTCACGACCCTGGAAAGGTGATCAATGAGAATAATGAAAGCTGCTTAACG
>CAJPEX010005136.1:0-14399 GCA_905338405.1 Notodromas monacha | reverse complement strand
AAAAAAAGAGCGAGAGACAGACCGAGGGACACAGAGCCTCGTCGTCATCATCATCTGTGTCGTTTGGGGTGGTGCGGGGAAATGTGGTGGCGGCCGGCGTCGTGGGACAGGAACCGGAGGAATTGGGTCGCCGCTTTGCTGGTTGCTTGGGTCGCGGCGTGTGGATTGGGCGCCGTTCGTGAGCCGGACCCGGCGCTCCGGGACGCCTCGCGTTTCGTCAAGGTCTATGGCAGGACGCATTTCATGGGAGCGCATGGCGGACTCGCAGCTGACGCTCGGCGCAAGGAGGTCTTGCGCAGTCTGGCGATGCACAAAAGGTGAACGAAAGAAGAGAACAATGCAGAGGACAGTATAGTACATTGACAGCGGAAGCAACGACTTTATGTAGAAAAAAAAATATATATATATACGATGAGACCCCGAGATGCGGACACAATTATTACATCAAGAGTGTCCCTATGTCGTCATTTTCCCTTAGACTAACATTATATAATTTTTAATTGGTGTTTTATGGACAAAATACTCACCAGAATCCCATGAAAATAAAAATTGTCTCCTAATTTAAACTGATTCCAATCAATATATTTCAAAACAATATGGACATCTGGGGAATTGAATACTGATACCTCTGTACAGTACTGTACATAGAAATGTTGCATTCTCTGTAAAAAATAACTCTCAAGTGAAAAAGAAAGACGGAAGTCCCTCTATGCTGGAGGTAATTTTTTAAAATTAGCTAAATGGATGGTAAATTGGTGAGAGAAAGGCCCAAGAACTTTACTTACATCAATTTTAGGATTGGAAATTTATGTTTCTTGTAATTTGGCCTGAAACGTAATTGCAATTTTATCACAAAATGTACCGATGTTGAATCAGTGTCCTCATGTTGGCCGTTTTTTATTAATTTTTTCTGGGAAAATAAGTGTCCATATGCCAAATTGTCCTCGAGTTAAAGGTGGATTCTCTGCAACGAAATTCAGAGAACGAGTCATAAATTTGTTGTAAAGACGAAAGAAAAAATTATGGAGAGAAAATCGTGGTAGAAAAGATTGTTGCGGAGGGAGTCCACCTGTAGTCCATTTGATTTTTTTCTATCGTCTAGAACTCTAGATGTCGCCCGCATTGCTTTGAGTTCATTGGTGACGAATGCGGGTTCTGTTAGGTCAGGGTACCATACTACAGTTGAACCTGGATAATTTGAACCTCTCCAAGTCAAATACAGTACCCCCCTGAGTCGAATTTTTTTCAGGTCTCTTGTCTGAATCCCTTCAGAAACAATGCATTAAAAACCTCCCTAATTTGACGGGTTTTCACCTAAAACCTTCATAAGTAAAATTGTATATGGCCTGTTGGCTATTATTTTCTTGACACTAGAAAGAAAAAAATCAATAAAAACAGAAACTGATGTGTTTTTAAAGGGAGTCAAAGACGTAATTGGGCAAATGAACCCCTGCCTCCAAGTTCAGCATCCTTTGAAGTCATTTAAGAAGGAATTTGAGCCCAAGAATATCACCATTTACAATTTTGAAAATTTTGTATATGTTTCCCAGAACTTTGTATTGTAGCTCAAACCTCTAGAATTCAAAACGTCCCTGAGTCGAATTTTTTTGTTGGTCCCTTGAAATTAGACTTAGATAAGTTCAACTGTTCTAACTGCTAACCCTCATGTAGTGTGGTTCGGTTTGTTGGTTTAGGGTCAAATTCCTTTTCTTATTTACTTCAAAAATTAACTTTTTATTTGCTTGAAAATAAATCCCAAAGCCGTTTTTAGATGACTTCGGGATTTTTCTACCTAAATTACTTTAAAATTTATTTTTTCTGCGTTCTCTTGCGCAGTTAAGCGATGCATGAAAAGTGAAAAATTGATAATCAAATACAGTGACAACGGAAGCAAACGTAATTGTTTTTTGAAGCGTGAGAAGAGAGCTTTCCTACGCTTTTTGAGATTTCATTGTTATCCATCATAGGTTACACCCAGTAATTTTTGGCGGTACCTGTTTTGAGATTCTTAAAATCAAGAATGAGCGTTGATAATTCAAAACCAGGCTTTTTGTTGTTGTTGTTTTAAAAATTTGTAGATTCACTGGAACGAACGACACGCTCGTTTTCTGAAATTTCTGGTTGATGAAGCGCAACGCATCCGTGAGATGTGACGCCCCGAAAAATTATTGTTTCCCCCTTCTTTGTGCTCGTATCCCCGTGAATAGAGTCCGTGCGTGTCGAGCAGAGAACTGACTGACCAAACGTACCCGGAAACGTGTATGAAAACGAACGTTTCCTGTGTGCTTGTACAGTATATACAGGCCCAGTTGCACCACAGCAATTTTTGTTTTTTCTTAGTGTGACCTTCCCATTTGCTATGCTTTCTGTGATGCCTACCGACCAGGACTTTTTCCACCAGTGATTTCCTCACCGCGATCACCTGTCAGGTTGGTACGCGAGATTTTCCCTGCAAGGATATCGAGGTTTTTTTAGTACTGTAGTGCTACTGTATGTTACTGTACTACAGGGCAAGATTTAAGCGGAAGAAAGTGGAAATTCCATATTGGGAGAGATGAAGGAAACTAAACTGAAATTGAATTAGGACGAAGGATTCGTAATTCAAATGCCGGCTTAGTTGGAGTTTGTCACCGTACGTCGATTTAAAATGTTGTCACCGTACGTCGATTTAAAATGTTGAAGTAAGTGCTGTACAGTACTGTACTGTACTAACTGTTGTGGTCTTGAGAGTTAGAGATGGTAAAGTAGTGCTTCCATATTTTGAAAATGGTACAAACCGGGCAAATGTTGAAAGTCGTTCGTCGGATTCTGTAGCGACTAAAAAAGACAGGGTTGTTCCATTCAACGCTTTATTTTTTTTAAAGTCGCATCGAAATTCGAACCATACGAAGTTCTTCGCTGTTTCAAATTGAGCAGATGAATAAAAAGACACCTTAGACTTGGAGCTTAGATATTCTCAATCGTGCGGTAAATCAGGAGAAATTTGTTGTGCCGTATGAAGATTAATTGTTTAGTAATTTATTAGCGTGCATGTGTGTATAGTTCTGGTTTTAATTACGGTATACAGTATATTGTTTTGAGAATGCAAGTATTCCGAAAAGCGTTTGAATCTCGTATTTCACCCGAGGTCCCAATTGCTTACTGTACTTTCTGGTTTAAAAAAAAAACATAGACAAAAATTGTGCGTCTAGAAAACAAAACAAAAATTAATCTTTCCAGTTGTATATTGAAGTTGTACCTTTTGTTTCGGTATTACCGTATAATGAAGAGCTGCCCGTTTAGAAAAAAAAAACATATTTGTATATGTCGTGAACTCGTGGAACTTTCGTGGGAATTCCTAAAGCAAACTCAATCGTTTCATTTCTTGAAGTTTACATAATTTTTGCTCCTTCTCCTGGAATTTGTTTGAATTTAAAGTTAGATTGGTCAGTTCAGATGGTGAGGTTTTTGCCTTGAAAGTTTGATTTTTTTTTCAATAAGTACTTCTGAAAAGTGGGTCCAGTAAAAAAAAAAAAAAAAAAAATTCCCAACGTTTCAGCTGCGGAAAAACATATTTCCAGCATAAGACAACAGCACATGAAATCTTCAGTGAAATGTTTTCCAATGAAGGATTATCTGTGATGAGCTATTAATTTTTAGTTGCTTCTTTGGTTACAACTTTGCGGCATTTGGAAAATCAGTTTCGAGGTAAATTTTTGTTCTCTTGTTTTTAGAGAGAATTTTAAAATCACGGAAAATGATATCAATTGCAATAACTAGATTCAAAATTCTGACAAATCTTCGGACGCATCATCCAAGTTCCCTCAGTATAGTTGTGCAAGCAATTCAATCCCGATGAATCGTGACAGTTGTGTGTTCGAAACCAATTTTTCCCCATCTATGATATTCTTGACAACTTGAACATAAATTTATGTTGTGCTTTCCTGAATCCTCGTCTCCTTGATAAATCAGCGATGATGAAATAAAAAATCGGGGAAATCGTGATTTATGGGAAATTGAAGAAGCCATGCTTGCCTTTTTGCCTGCGTCGCTGTCGTCAGTGAAACCTCCTGTAGGGAAGTTTCGTCACACGTTTGACCCAGTTGTTGCTCCACGTATTTCTTGAGGTCCTTCCTTGCAGCTGTTGATTGCCTCAGTTCGTTCCCTCCGTAAAGATTTTTAGAGCATTATTTGGGTCATAAACAATGTCTCTATGTGCAGTAATTCGGTTGACGAGAGAGAAGACAAAAAAATATATCGACTCAGTAATTCAAGCAATGCGTCCTGGAATTTAAATGCGGCTTCTTGGAGAGGAATAGAATTGTTTTGCGAGTCGTCTAGCTGAAAGCGCTCTAAAAACGTGTCCCAATAACAGCTGGACAGGAATCGAAGAATGTATAAAAAGTATCTCGTTCCTTCTTTCGAAACTTGAATTCAGCGTTTATTGGAAAATCGGATTTTTTAACAGCCTTGCGCCGTAAGATGAGAATGTGAGATTTTTTGCAAACATCAGCTCACGTTATTTGCGAAATCTTGCTTTTTGAAAATATTTTTCATATGTTTGTTCGGTGTGAAATGTCAAGTTTTTGATAGGATCATACTCCGGTTGAAATAGCAAATGGGACTTTGAGTCCTGTTTGAATAAAATAATATTCTGTTGCTGTGCAAGGATTTTGTTCGAAGGTCTTCGGAATATTGACATGATGTTCAGGTGAACCTCGATAACTCGAACCTCTCTAAATTGAATACCCATCTGAGTCAAAAAATTTTCTGGTCCCTATCTAAATCCCCTTAGAAACAATAGAGTAAAAACCTCCATAAGTCAGAAGCTTTTCCCCTCAAACCTCCATAAGTAGAATTTTCTGTGGCCTTCTGGCCTTAATTTCCTTAAAAAAAAAGAAAGTAAAAAGCAATAAAAACATAAATTTATGTGTTTTAAAGGAAGGGAAAGACCTAATTGTCCAAATGAACCCATGCCTCCAAGTTCAGCAGCCTTTCAACTCATTTAAGAAGCCATTTAAGCCCCAGAATATCACCATTTACATTTTTTCCAAGTTTTTCAGAAAAAAAGGCTTCGTATTGCAGTTCCAACCTATAAAATTCTAAACCCCTGTAAGTAGAAACCTCCCTAAGTATAATTTTTTGCAGGTCCCTTGAAATTTGACTCACAGAGATTGGAGTATACTGTAGTTAGAAAGGATGTAATCGAAGTTACTGTGTGGTTGGGACATTTTCTCCATCCTAAATATATTTCCCTAAATTCCCACTTTTTCTTTTGTGGTTCATGAACCCAGAAGAAATACAATAGAAGCTTATCATGACGATTTATCAGATAACAATTGACACAGCGTTGCTGTATTTCAATTTCGTTTATAAATAAAAAAAAAATTTTGTTATTGCTAAGCTTTTATCTTGGTTTCAATGGTTTTATTGTAATGAGATTTTACTGAATTTCGAAATATTGTGATCATCTCTGGTGTTCATAGCTGTTCAGAGGATGTGTTGGAGCTCGGAATTGTGTAAGACCTATACCCTCGTATTTTGTTATGTAAGAATGCTGAAGTATTTTCTGCAACTATTCTTAGTTTCCTTTTCCGCAAATCCGCCGAAATTGTGAGTGGGAGAACCTGTCACGCTGCGAAATGACGTGCTGATCTTTTGATCCATGTAGGCTTGGGACGCAGGATTTTCTTGACGTCATCGGACAAATTTTTCTTGAAGAGAAGTTTAAGGGATTTCAGCTGAGGGTAAAAAATGAAAAAATGGAATGATCTATAATTATTGAATGACGAACTGTCGATTGTAATCCTGATTAAGAATGTTCGAAAACGAAGCCAAGAAGTCCCACGATATTTTCGATCGATCAGTTTAGTTCGTGATAAATAACGGAAGGGGGGAAAAAGGCGTAACCTAGAATTCCATGGTCTGGTATTTTTCGCGGTTTATATGTTTGTTTTATCGACTTTCCGTTTTTTAACGGTTTTTTCATGGCCAGCATTTTCGAATAATGGATGTTCACGATCCGCATTGCTGCTGCATGCACGCTTCGTCTCACGTTTTCCATGTTTGTTCAGTTTTTTTTTCTCTTCGAGGCATTCGGCGAAGGCTTTGCCAAATTCCGTTGCGTATTTTGACTGAATCGTCATTTTTTTGTGTGGTTTTATTTTATTTCCAGGGCGTACTCCATCGTCGATTCGTCACGAGTGTCCACATTCCTCATCTCCATCCTGCTCATCGTTTACGGAAGCTTCAGGTGATTTTTTGTTAAATTTTATTTACGTAACGATCTCCCCCAGATTATTTTAAAAATTATGAGAGATTATTCGAAGTTTAGATAGAATACCGATGTCTTTTCGGAAAATTTTTATTCACGACATCACGAGGCGTTTCTCAAAATCCCTGTAGTACGCCGAATTTTTTAGTTTCGAGTGTTTGAAACGTGATGGTTAATTTCATATTTTTCGTTGCATAAATTTCATAATGATAAAAATAATATGTATATTAATATGACAAATATTTAGAGTCGAAACAGTTGAAGCTTATTCGATTGATTTCTGTTGATTAAGCCATGGGGATCATCGGGAATGAATCCAAGCGATTTTACTGTCCGCCAGTTTTGTCGAAGGTTCAAAAATTAGCCCTCGCATGTTTTCTAAAACTTTGGCGAAACTGTTCCAATGGGATTCTCAGTTGTCCTCGTCAGTTTTGCGGCTTGTAGTAATTTTTAATATTCCCCTTTTTGGTTCCACTTCACCGGGAAAAATTGCTTTAAACTACGGCACAGTACAATTTTCTCTTGCAAATTTTTAAGGGCGCAGAAGGAAGACATGAATGAGGGTTGTCCCACATGAAGGGGCCCTTGGGTATTTCTAGAATGGGTACCACAGTAAATAAAATTTTATAATTTAGCTTGTGAAGCTCTTGATGTTCTGGGAACTTTTTCAGATTTTTAAATTTTTTTATCAAATTTGGCATGATGATAAGTGAAAACTTCGGCTCATTTCTCCACCCATGATGCAGTGTGGTACTCACTCTTGAAATACCCTAGGGCACCTTCGTGTGGGACAACCCTCGTATGCAGAAATTTCGAAAACCAATTTATTTACCGTGAGTTGAATTGGATTTTTCGAAGAACGTTAAAGTAGTTGCTGTTGTGGGGAATTTATGTCTCATACAACTGGAATGACGGTGATTTTCAAGACTTCGATGGAAATCCTCGTAAAACATGTTTTTAAAAAATTTTCTGGTAGTTGTAAAAGAAAAAAGAAACCTTGGAAACCTTTCTGCGAGATAACGATAAAAAAGAAAGAAGAATAGAATAAACGTGAATTGCTTTCGTTTCCTTTTTTGCCTCGTTATTTCGTCGATAATTATTGCGTACAGCCTTTGCATAAAAATCTGCATACATTAAGTGACCGCGAGCTTTTACGTAACTCTCGGTTTGCGCATGTAAAATTACTCTAACCGAGAACTGACGTGGAGATTTGCTATATTTCCGTAACGTTTCCCTTGTGAGTTTTCTGCGTTTTATTCTCCTTTCTGGCTATATGAAATTTGGTCTAAATTGCTGAATTCCGTGTATCGAAAAGATAATATTTTTCCTCCTAGAGCTGTTCCGGAAATATTGCTTCCACTTTCTGGAAAATTTTCTCATGGAAATGCCCTCACTAAATAAATAATTTAGTTCCGTTTGCAAAAATGAAGCTATGAACATTTTCGTCTGTAAATTGTTCGCTGTTGACCTATTGAAGAATTTTAGGGAAGAATTACTGAAAGGTATTTTTTGGAGGACTTGTAGGATTTTGATTCTTTGAAATTTTTAAAACATCAATTTTTTGTCATGTGCCAATTTTTTTGGTGCATACATGGTTAATTGATGGTAATGCCAGGTATTGAAAGCTGAAATGTTGCCAATATCAAAACGATTTAGGCTTAACCTATCCTTTAGTGACCTAAAAAGGAATCAGACGTCGAAATCGCATTTACCGTGAATCGCATTTTATCGTGAATAATGCAACTTTCGGGAATTTGTGCAAAATGACGGCATTGCAAAAGTCGATTTATAATCTTGAAATTGGTAAGTTGAAAATGGTATTTCACATAATCAAATTTTGTTGTGAATAAATCCTCTTTTTTATTTGAATCGTGAATCTAACTAGGCCAACTTACTTGGTCTGGTATGTATGAATAAATTTTTCGAAAAAAAAAAAGTCAAGAATGACGCGTTCCACGTCGGTAACGTGGACCCGTTAATGTGCCCTGCGATCTTGGCATTTTTCTCGGCATTCTCGAGGGTTTCCTGGCCAAAATAAGCAAGGAACCCCAAAGCTAGACGAGCCACAAAAGATTGTCAAGGCAGAACGAACCACACAAAAAAAGTAAGAATACGTGATCGTTCGATCGGGTTGATTGGATGGATGATGTTCTTTAAGCTGATGAGTCAGGTTGTTGAGTTAGTGCTGCACTTCATTCCCTTGCCATACCGTGTACTTGTTAGTTGCTTGTTGCAATACTTCTCAAGGATACCACGGGTCACTGAAGGGTTGCATCAGGGTTCCACTGAATATGGTCATGCGTTGTTGCGGAAATATTGTCCGCAAGATGGATAATCGCACGAGGATCATCAATCACGTGTGAAGATGAGCTCGCTTTTTTATTTTTTATTTTTTTTATGATGACGATTTTTCGCTAGCGTTTTTAACGAAGATCAGTATTTGTTTATCTGCGAAAATTGGCAAGCGTGATGGAAGGGCCCATTGTACACTTTTATGCTTTTTTTTTTCAAATTTATAATAATGCCGGACGTCTGTGTTTAATACGGGTAAGCATAAAATTGAGAAGCATTTGTTAAATTTGAGTACGATGCCATCTGTTATTGTCCAAGACGCGCCTTTTTATTTTGCTTGCAAATTGGAAGGAATTTTGCCTGAAAATATTTTTAAAAAACATTCAATTCAATTTCATGCATTTTATTCAGCAACAGGAGGCTCTTGATTTTACCAATGATCATGATCCGAACTTTCGTTCCTCTGAACTGGACAACGTTGTAAAGATTTGTGTTGTTGACTTTTTTAATTTGAAAAATTGTGTTGGTCTTGAGCAGTCATGTGTTTCCCGTGCGATTGTAAAACTCTGTAGAATTCAAGGCGCCAGTAAAAGTACTGTATAGATTTTTCTCATAATTCCTTACTGGTAATCCGTGTAAAACATAAGCTTCCTATTTTTCATTACTCGTTTCACGTCACATTCGAGTATTTTTCGAATACAGTATTTTGATTAATTTCAGAATTTTTGATCTCGGCAATATGCACAAATTTTACGTTTTTTAAATACTATTTGAAAGTTTTGAATCATTATTTGAACGTTATACAGTACATTACAGTACCTGTATTCTAAGTCATTTTTGTGAATATTCCAGGCATACTTACGTTCGCACAACACATTTTCCACAAAATATTTCTTTGTTATTTTTTAAAGATACCAATTTCTGACTCCGCCGAATGGAATTTAGAATCGGCGATGAAATCCTCGCAGAAGCAGCGTTAAAATAGTTCTTGTAATTCTCTGAAAAAAGTTGCTCTTTTGGTGGATGAAATCTGACCTTACTTTCTTCGGAAAACACAAATATCCGGAAAAACTGAAATAAGTTGAGATGCAGTTGGACATTATTTGAAGCATTTCTAATAATCACCTCGTGGGAGCATCGTGAAGAACTTCGTGTCAAATTGGAAGTCTTTGGAATGTCCCACCCTGATTTTTGACTGGAATATTTTTGTTGAGAAAGAAGTCTGACGTTCGAGCGAATTTTGTGACACGAAATAAACGTGTAATGGAACGCGTGAAATTTTTTGCGTGCCTCCACAGAAGGAAGTTTTTACAAACAGGGAGTGACTGTGAAGGGGTCAGGATGTGATGTACAGTACTGTACCGTACAGTAATTGAATTTAAAATAGAATTTTAGCCGCGTTAGGTTTAATGCCACCTTTTGACATACAGTATTATAAAAAGATATTTTTGTTCACTTCAGGTGCAGTTAAATTGGAATTTCTAGTCATGCCTGAATCTTTTCCTTGATACTGTGCATACTATGCTGGGGTTTGTTCTAAAGTTGTTGGGGACAGATGTCACCACGTTATTAGTTGATGTTGAGTGTGGAGTATTGCAATAAAACATAACAATCAGTGTGTGACAGGACTGGGTATTCCTTGTATGTGATGTGCAGCACTGTACAGTACTTGAATTTAAAATATAATTTTAGCTGTGTTAGGTTTAATGCCACCTTTAGACGTAGTATAAAAAGATATTTTTGTTCACTTCAGGTGCAGTTAAATTGGAAATTCTAGTCATGCCTGAATCTTTTCCTTGATACTGTGCATACTATGCTGGGGTTTGTTCTAAAGTTGTTGGGGACAGATGTCACCACGTTATTAGTTGATGTTGAGTGTGGAGTATTGCAATAAAACATAACAATCAGTGTGTGACAGGACTGGGTATTCCTTGTATGTGATGTGCAGCACTGTACAGTACTTGAATTTAAAATATAATTTTAGCTGTGTTAGGTTTAATGCCACCTTTAGACGTAGTATAAAAAGATATTTTTGTTCACTTCAGGTGCAGTTAAATTGGAAATTCTAGTCATGCCTGAATCTTTTCCTTGATACTGTGCATACTATGCTGGGGTTTGTTCTAAAGTTGTTGGGGACAGATGTCACCACGTTATTTGTTGATGTTGAGTGTGGAGTATTGCAATAAAACACAACGATCAGTGCTAGACAGGACTGGGAATTCCTTGTAGGAATTCCTAAGTTAGCAGGATAAATGTACAGTATTTCACAAAGATAAATTGATAAACAACTCAGCAAACTCTTCTTGCAGCTATGATAAGTTGGTTAACAAATAAATCAAATCAACTATTTAACCTTCATTGATTTCTACAGAAAACACCTTCAATAGGTCAGGAATTCTAGAGTCAAAGATGTTACAGTGCCAGGAAGTTCCTGGCACTGTGCTTTTAAGGCGAGGGAAATTATTTCCAGGAATTTGTATTATATTTAATTATTAATGCTTGCCCAACAAAAGTTTTTGTCTGTAACTTGAAGTTAAGTTTTGTAGATCACCAAGCTTCTGAGATGGATTCCTTCAAATGCTTGTAGATCACTTTGACAAATCTGTGTTCAACAATTTCTCATCATTTGCATCTGTGACTCTGTCAATTTTTGTGTATAGCGTGACACTTTAAAAACAACCCTGCACCTTCAGCATTAGTACCGCAAAACTTTTGAAGGATGCGTTTTTCATTGAATCAGGACTGTCACATATTGGGAATATTCACTGAAGAGCATTTTCAATTATTTAAAAAAGTGAGTGAGGCTTAAATTGCCAATACAATTGTATACAGTAATTTGCGGGAGTGGCAAATTTATCATGCTTCCGGGCATTGATTTAGCGATAATTTTTCTTTTATTCTGAGAGTGACTTGAAAAACTGAGACCATTATTTCCGAGCAGTTTTTAAAAGAAAGCCGAAATACTGACAGAACTTTCGGAACCGACCCTTGAATTTATGCCGTCTCTCCGGTTCAGGTGATTCATGGTCATTCACGAGTGACTAGAAAATGGGTGTGTTTGTAGAATTATGTGGTTAATTGCTCAGTCAAGTTTCTCTCACGTTTCTCTTTTTTTGTTTATTTTTGTGTTCGGGGGAGAAAGAAAAAAAAACGAAATATTGTTCCTGCTGCATTAGACCCTGGTAGAATGCAAAACAGAACTTCGTTCCCGTCCCCGTTTCGTGCCGGATTGCGAACGAGTCGGGCGGAATGTGTTTTGTCGCAAGATGAAAATTGCCAAACCCTTTGGGTGTTGCCCCCCTTCTTTTGTTCCTAACATAAATAAAAATACGAAAAAAACAACTACAACGACACAACACAACCACAGCGCGTTAAGCTCTGCGAACGACTACGTTACGGAAAAAACACCCCCAAGCGTCCAGCAACTTGTACCTCGTCCTTGCGAAAGAGCGAGAGAAGGAGATGGAGAAGGAGAAAAGCGGCAGCGGGGGATTGAGCATCACTGGTGGAGAAAATAGTGAGTTTGTTCCTGTTGCTGTTTTATTTTATTTTGTTTGTTGCCTACTACAGTATATTTATATTGTTTTTAATTTGCGTTGTTTGCGTCAACTTTTTCTCTTCTTTTCATTCCATCTGTCTGCGTTTTCACGTCGCCGACAAAACATTTTTTCCGGTGTTCATATTGAAATAGTACTTCATTCTCGGGTATGCTGAACGAAGTTGGCGAAGCCTTTCAAGTACTTTATTGGGATTCTCTGAAAACTGTGGATAAGAGATAACAAAATACAGGGTGGGCCACAAAAAAAAGTGAACAGATTTTTGTCTTGCAATAGCTCTGTAGCAAATTGAGCTGTGGCAATGAAAAAAAAAGCATCAAATGAAAGCTTGTTCAATTCTCTTTTCAAATGGTGAGTAGTTTCATGGTCCCAAGTGTCACAGAATAGTCACAAGAATCATTTGAATGAAAACTTTGCACACAAAAAATAATATGTGAGGCAATTTTTTCCACTAAGCTGCTGTTCTTGAGAGCTGTTTGAATGAGTAAAGGAAATGCGGGATGCAATAATTCAACTAGAAAATTTCACGCTTTCTTGGAAAGCCTGCACATGTTCCTAAAATTCAGAAGGAGGGGATGAGAAGGGGGGAAGGAAATTGGCAAGATTTCCTTCCCCTTCTGGGCTCCTGGTGACCCACTGCATGCACTTTTTTTCCTGGGTGACTGCATTGCTCAAAATTGATTTCACTCAAAATCAGTTTAATTCAAAATCATTTTCACTTAAAATCAATTTTAGCCGAATTATTTTCAAATGCATTTGAACATCGATAATTTGAACCTGTTATACCTCCTAATTTCGTTTTGTTTTTCAAGTTCTTGTCTGAATTCCCGTAGTACCAGTCCATTAAAGCCTCCAAAACTCAAAGGATTTCCCCCTCGAACATCTTTAACTCAAATTTTCTGTGGCCTGTTGGCTATTATTTTATTGAGAAAAGCAATAAAAATGTAACTTTATGTTTTTTAAAAGGTATAGTGAAAGACTAATTGGGCAAATGATCACTTATTTCCAAGTTCAGCATACTGTCGACGCATTTAAGAAGCAACTCAAGGGGCCTAGAAAATTACAAATTGCAATTTCCTGTAATTATTCCTTCTTTCCCCCCGACAAAAAAGCTTGTTTCCCTGAGTCGAATTTTTTTTCTTTACCGGTCCCTTTATGTTTGACTGTATATTCCTGTAATGGAACCAATGAGAAAGTTATAGTTTCGGGTCTTCTTCGTTGTTTCTTGACGCCAAGTAATGGTTGAAGTCGAAAATTTTCATCATATATTTTCGGAAATTTGTGAATTAAGCAGTTCCCGAGTTACCAAGCACTGAATTTGTATTTTGTTTTGAATTTTTTTTCGTGTCTGCAGATGTCCAGACGTTGGATGCCATGCAAGCAATGTGTTTGCCTTTGGGGGCATCCATTTCCTTGATCGTCATGTTCTTCTTTTTCGATTCCATGCAGATGCTTTTTGCAATCTGCACGGCCAGTGAGTTATCTGCAGATTCGATTTTGTACAATAAAGGGGTTAGCTCCTTTTTTTTCCGCGTGGGACGTTTGCATGCTTGAAACGTGCGTGTTTGAAAAATTTACGGAGAGGTGTTGAACCTACGCGGAAATAAAAAAGAGACCTTCCACCTGTTTTGTATTTATTTCCTGATGAGAGGGGTTTCATCGATTTTTTTTTTCATTGCAGTTATTGCCACGGTAGCGCTAGCATTCCTGCTATTGCCGATGTGCCAGTACATGCTCAGACCTTGTACTTCGGGGAACAAGTGAGTCAATTCGTTTTACTGGGGGTGCCCAGCCACACCTGGGCATCATTCGAAAAAAAAAAATTAGGAAATTTTCATCAGACCAGGTCATATTTATTAGATTGGGTACCCCCAGCTGTTCTGCAAAGTTTTACAAAGATTTAGAAATATTTTCATGGTAAGAAGAGGTGACATATTTGAGGTCGCTGATTGATTCTGCCAATACCCCACTTGTCGATGGGTCAGAAGTAGGAATTTTAAATATGGGAATTTCGCGAGTAAAACATTTTCAAATGAGTAAAATTATGCTGCGACAAATCTTGATACTGTATATCTCATGTGTTCCCTAACCCGTGGTCCGCGGACCGGCGCCGGTCCACAGAAGTTTTTTTTGCCGGTCCGCGGGAAATTTCTCCATGCCAAAGTCCTCTGACCGAAGTCCTCTCACTTGAGGGCCTGTGGTACTTGAGTAAATGCTGTATTGTACTGTATCTATTGTGCATTTCCTGTTTCCCACGAAATTTTAGTTTCAAGTGCACTAAGATCCATGCATACCAT